>SJYB01009332.1:0-11049 GCA_006408585.1 Antidorcas marsupialis | reverse complement strand
TGGATAGGGGGCTGAGGGATCTGCGTGGCCGGGGGCGGGGGACGGGGGTGCGGCTCCCGCATCAAACCAGAGGACGCTCCCATTCTGCTCCCAGCCCACGGAGTAGCACATCTCCCAGCCTCCAGGCACTCAGGCTCTCCCCCCAACCCCCCCACTGCCCGCCGTCACCGGCTGGGCAGTCACACCGCGCCAGTCACACCGCGTCCGGACAGGGGATGCAATCAGACTCTCGGCTGTTAGTCCCCAAGTGGTAATTGAAGCGGTCTGATTGGACCCATCTATTAGGCCCGGGGAGCTGTGGGGAGACGGCTCCCCGAGCATTTCCCCCGCCTGCTAATCTATCTGTCTGGCATTTTATCTGGAGCCCAGAGCCCGTGCTTGAGCACTCAGGCATTTTACAGTATTATTATTACTTAGCACTTATAACGCACTTCATCAATGAGTGGGCCGGGCAGCCTGGCCGGAAGGATAAAGCACGGGGCTTCAGATACAGATAAGGATCTCACTCGGGCCTGTGTGATATTTGATGCCTGTGTCTTTGGTCCCCTGTGATCTGGTTATTAGTTATGTCTCCTCAAGGAGAAAGCCAATCCTCTTTCTCCTGATAAATGGGAGCTGGGTGGACGGGAGGCTGGGGGTGGGGAAGGACACACTCGGGAGATCTTAGCGTGGGTCGCCCAGAAGCTGCACTCAATGCAAGGAGGTGACCCTAAGACCAGGAGGGGCAGGAGCCGATACACGGTGCCATGCTGTCGGGAAGGTCACTGCCACGAACAAAGGGCGTTCAGCTCCATGGTGGAAGTGGGGAGATGGTGAGGAGCACCCCAAAGTCATTCCACACCAAGGATCGAGGAAGCTAAAACTTCTGTCCTCCGATTCCGAGCTGATATTGGCTGGGTGGCTCCCAAGGGCATCAGCTCCCAGCTGTTTGACCTTGGACCCTGCGTGTGCTAAGAGAATCCCCAGCCGGGGACTCAAAGATGCTGGTCCAGTAGGTACCCAGGAGATGCTGGGGTGCTGGGAGGGAGTGCTTGATGAATGGGCTGCGGGGTCTGGAAAAAGGTGTTTGATCAAAAGCCCAGGAGAGGGGCCTTCTTCCCTCCTCCTCTCCTGCCAGCCCTGACGGTCCCCACGTCTATAGCTTGGTCCTGACCCGAAATCGTGGTGGCCGGTGCAGGCTGTACCAGGGCCCCCACCCTTTCTGGATCCTGCCACAGTGGGGGGGTTCAAGCAGAGGTGGAGAGTGGTTCAGCTTCAAATGCCAGTCCTGGCTCTTCTGGAGCTAAAACCCTGGCAAGTGACTTACTGTCTGCGACCCTCGGTGTCCTGACCTGTGGCATGGGGGCAGCACCACCCTGCATGATTATTTTTGAGGATGAATAAGGTACTGTCCACAGAGCGCCTGGTCCTATACCCGCCGCAAGACTCCATGCGTGCTAAGTTGCCTCAGTCCTGTCCGATTCTTTGTGACCTCATGGACTGCAGCCCACCAGGCTCCTCTGTCTGTGGGATTTCCCAGGCAAGAATACTGGAGTGGGTTTCCATGCCCTCCTCCAGGGGATCTTTCTGACCCAGGGATCAAACCCGCATCTCTTATGTCTCCTGCATTGGCAGGAGGGTTCATTTGCCACTAGCGTCACCTATGAAGACCAGCACATGCCAATTTCCCTCCCTTTTGACAGCCTGCCCCCCAATATTCCTGTTTGGAATATTTTGAGTTACAAGAATTTCTTCCATGGCTCACATTCCCTGGAGTGAGTGAAGGACTCCCCACCTCCAAGACACTTTGCACACTCTGCACACTTTCCATGCAGAAGGCAGGACAGGCCCTTTACTGGATCCTCAGACAGCCTCTTGCCTGAAGCCTGCAGTTGAAAACATCCCTGTACTCACCAGGCCAGGGCAGAACCGCAGGGCATCCCCTGAGGGGCCAGTGGGTGCAAAAATGTAAATGTTTTTCTAAAACTCCTTCCCTTTCCTGGAGAGGCGGGAGTCAGGCACTACTGCTCGGGGCTTGAGGTTCTTCTTCAAAGGGCATCCCCCATAGGCAGATGGAAAACTTGCTAGGAAAAGCTTTTTCTTTTTTTCTTACATGTTTTTTCTCCTTCAAAGAATTCTTGCTGCTGTCTCAACCCCTAGCTTCCACAGAGCAATCAGGGAGCCTCAGGGAACCAGACATCTCCCGCTGCCTGGGGGCACCTCCTGCAGGAAGTCTTCCCTAATTACCTCACCGCCTCCAGCATCCCTTCTCTGCCTTCTTTTCCTCCTCTCTGGTTTGCAGGCTTCTGGCGACCGTATGGTTGACTTGCGGGGGAGCGGTGAGGGGGTTGCCTGTAAGGTCTGAAAAGTGTGTGTGTAGTGGGGAAATTGACATCTATCTCTCCAGAGAGATGAGAGGGTCTCAGAGGACGGGATTGGGCCCCATGCTTCCTCTAAGCCTCCTGCAGGACCCGATGGATCCAAGGCCTGGGTGCAGGGGCCGCTGCTGCCCACTGACCAGGCGGGTGAAGCCAAATCTGAGCCCACCATGAAGCTGCCTGCCCGGCCCAGGCAGGCTCCAGGCAGGCTCCAGGCAGGAGCCGGTGTCTCTGAAGCAGAAGGGATCCATCAGGGCTGAAAGGGCTGGCAGCCCTTCATCATATTAAAGAGCAATTCAGTGCAGATTAAGAGGACGCAGCATCCTTTCTCTTGGGCTTGGGGAAACCATCCATCCTCCTGGGGCCTCTGGACGCCCGGGCCGGGGGGGCGGCGGGGGCAGTCAGCGGAGCTCTGGGCAGGGAAGGGAAAGGACTCAACCCTCGTGGGGTTGTGCCTGGAAATGAGGCCCCGGTGGGTGTGGGCTCTGGCTCTTCGGTAGCTCTGGTCCCCCGCCAGGTGGTNCATCATATTAAAGAGCAATTCAGTGCAGATTAAGAGGACGCAGCATCCTTTCTCTTGGGCTTGGGGAAACCATCCATCCTCCTGGGGCCTCTGGACGCCCGGGCCGGGGGGGCGGCGGGGGCAGTCAGCGGAGCTCTGGGCAGGGAAGGGAAAGGACTCAACCCTCGTGGGGTTGTGCCTGGAAATGAGGCCCCGGTGGGTGTGGGCTCTGGCTCTTCGGTAGCTCTGGTCCCCCGCCAGGTGGTGAGCACTGGGTTTCCTGCCCGGGGCCATCTCCTCAGCCAGAGTCCCTCAGGTGCTTAGGGGCTCTGGTTCTTTCATCTTAAGTTGTGGCACACAGGACCTCCGGTCTTCGCTGCAGTGCGCAAACTCTTCGTTGTGGCGTGTGGGATCCAGTTTCCCATCCAGGGATGGAACCTGGGCCCCTCTGCATTGGGAATGCCGAGTTCTAGCCGCTGGACTGCCAGGGAAGTGCCGGCCCGGGTTCTTTCTTAAGATCAATTTCCCACTCCTTCCAAGGTCCGGAGCCGGGCTCTGTGTGGGGCCCTGCCAGCCATCTACCTCCTTCGTCTGCCCTTCCCACATCGCCAGCAACCAGGGCTCAGCCGTACCTTAGGGGAGGACCGCCTCTCCCTGGCAGGCTGACTGGGGAGGAGGAGGCAGGCATATCCTACGTACACTGTTCTTTGGAGGAGGGCACGTGAGCAGCCTGAAGCTGAGGTGGCACTGAGCAGGCGGGGCGGGGCTGGGGGGAGCTCTGCTTGGGAAAGGAAGGGCAGAGAGGAGGGAGTGGGCATTTGTGGATGCCCCTCTGTGCTCCTGCCTCCAGGCCAGGCCCCTTTCATGCGTCATCTCCTCACGTGACTCTAGCACGGTGCTCAGGGGTTCGAGCTGGTGGGTTGACAGAGCTGGGGTAGAATTCTAGCTCTCTGGTTTCTGCCTGGGCGGCCCTGGGTTAGTGGTTTAATCCACCTAAGCCTCAGTGTGCTCACCCGCTGTTATTGTTTAGTCACTAAGTCGTGTCTGACTTTCAGACTCCTGCCAGGCTTCTCTGTCCATGGGATTTCCCAGGCAAGAACACTGGCGTGGGTTGCCATTTCCTTCTCCAGGGGATCTTCCCGACCCAGGGATCGAACCTGTGTCTCCTGCACTGGCAGGCAGATTCTTCAGCACTGAGCCCCCTGGGAAGCCCGTGTTCATCTGTAAAGGGTGACTAATAACATTCCCTGTTCCAAAGATTAAATGAGGTCCTATGTCTAAAGCTCCTGGCAGCGGTCCCGACACGTGGACACACCCCTTCAATGTGAGCTCCATCCGTTATCAGCACCCGTGTGATGTAGAAGTCCCTGCCTTTATTTCTGCTGAAGGTAGCTGGGGCTCTGAAATATTCAGGCACACACAAGGCCGCTGAGTTAGAGGCTGGCAGGCTGAGATCCAGCCCAGGCCTCTCAGACATCCTCCAGCCTCCACGGGAAAAAGAGATAAATGAGCCCAGGCCTTGAGAGGTGCTCGCCTGCCCAGCCTCGTGGCAAGGGCAGAGAGGCACGGCGGCCAGCTCCTGGCAGCTAATGAGGCCGGGCGGGGCCCTTCCCTGGGAGTTGGAGGAGAAGCCCCTCCTGAGTGGGCCAGGATGTGGACGGGGCTGCAGACGGTCTCACCTCGTGCCGGGGGAGCTCTGTCCTTCAGCGGCCCAGGGAGGGAGTGGCAGCGGGAAGGATGGCGAGGCAGGAGGGCTGAGGGCTGCGGGCCCCGCACCCCCTCCCTCCCTCGCGGCAGAACCGACTCTGGATAAACAATTACAGTCTATTTACCTCAGACCATATGGCGCTGGGAAACAGGTGTGCAGGTAATGAAGAGCCCGGCTCCAATTAAGCGTCTGGGAACCCGGCCGGATTCCTGCTGAATCTTTAGCTTGGGCTGAGGCCCACTTACAAATGAGAGCTAAATGGGACCGCGGCTCAATAGAGGCAGAAATGGAAGCCCAGAGGCACCCGAGATGCCGGGCTGGGCCGCACGGGTGATGCAGAGGGTGTGGGCGGGGGTAGTCAAGGTTCCCACCCGCCCGGATCTGGCAGGGAGGGCAGACCTCGCCCGGGGCCCTTGTGGCAGCACCAGTGTGTCTGGGAGTCGTGAAGGGAGCGTCTCTTGGCAACGCCTACCTGGTACCTGCACTGATAGGGACGGGGCAGGGGGGTGGGGTGCAGAGCGGGGACTTGGCACCCCGCCAGACTCTTTCAGCCTGCCCCCTCGCCGAGCACCTTACGTCTCCTCTGCCTGAATTCCAGAGCATTCGATACCTGTGCTGAAGACTTGCTATGTGCCAGGCCTTGAGCTAAGCACACACACACACACAGGAACCAAATAGACAAGGGCCTTGGTTCCACTGGGTTTATTTTAGTAAAGAACCCACCCGCCAATGCAGGAGATGCAAGAGACACGGGTGCAATCCCTGGGTCGGGAAGATCCCCTGGNGGTGGGGTGCAGAGCGGGGACTTGGCACCCCGCCAGACTCTTTCAGCCTGCCCCCTCGCCGAGCACCTTACGGCTCCTCTGCCTGAATTCCAGAGCATTTGATACATGTGCTGAAGACTTGCTATGTGCCAGGCCTTGAGCTAAGCACACACACACACACACACAGGAACTAAATAGACAAGGGCCTTGGTTCCACTGGGTTTATTTTAGTAAAGAACCCACCTGCCAATACAAGAGATGGAAGAGACGCGGGTGCGATCCCTGGGTCGGGAAGATCCCCTGGAGGAGGGCATGGCCACCCACTCCAGTATTCTTGCCTGGAGAATGCCATGGACAGAGGAGCCTGAAGGGCTACAGCCCATAGGGTTGCAAAGAGCTGGGCATGACTGGAGAGCCTGAGCATGCCCCGCACACCCAGGGGGATGGAAGGACAACCCACGAGTCAGAGGGCGCAAATGAGGTCATTTCAGGGAGTAGGGAGTCCCGCAGGGAAAGCCAGTCCTTTCTTGCTGGTTGGTCTCCTCGCCATCCTTGCGGGCCCAGCTCAAGGGCCCCTCTATTGGGATGTTTCCCTGAGGCCTCCAGCGGTCAGTCCCTACCTCCTCCAGGACCCTGGCCGTGCCTGTCCCCACTCTGATCGCTCCAGTGGCCTTGTGCGTCCCTCTCTCCCCAAGATACTGACTCTCTCCAGGGCAAGGCAAGTGTCCAGCTCATGGCCATTTCCAGAGCACGCTGCAGGGCCAGGCAGGCAGGAAGAAGGTCTGGGGATGGTCCAGGACCCTCCCTACCCCAACCCACTTCCAGCCTCCCGGGAGGTTTGTCTGACCAGCTGAGAAGACACTGACCACTCCAGCCTGGCCTGAGACAATGGACAAGCCGCGACTCTGGAGGGTGCCCAGCTGTGGGGAGGGGCCTCGGTGCCCCCTCTGATCACGGAGCTGGGCAAGGTGCCCCTCACCGTGCTGCAGGCTGAGCCTGAAGGAAGATGAACAGCTCCTGTCCCTGCAGTGGGCTGATGGGAGGCGGACGGGGGCACATGTTCCGATGAATCTCTCGTGTCAGATTTTACTGCAGAGTGGAGAGGCTGTGCAAAGCGGGGGAGGTGGAGGAGGCATCATTTCTTCTGGAAGCCGCGGCTGGAGTGGCTGGTGAGGAAGGAGAGCCAGAAATGGAGATTTTTCATGCCCTTCTGCCTGCTTAATAATTTCACTTTCTTCCAATTATGCCTTGCTTTGGGACTTGCCAAATCAAAATCAGCCCCTTTCCCAGTCTCCCTGTTGGGAGGAGGGAATGTCCTCTCCCCAGTGCCATGGTCCCACTCTTGACTCCCTGGGTCCCACTCCATCCTTCCTCGAGGATGCTGGCCCCATCCACACACAGGGCTCTCGCCAGCTCTGTCTGATTATAGAGAGGATGCCTTCCCTCGGAAACACACAGCCGCGCTGCGGGAAATGGATGGCAGATAATTCCAGGGGAGGTGCAGGTTTCAGATGAAGGGCTTGCACTCTTTCTGGGGGTACAAGGTTTTCAGAGCCAAGATTCTGGGAAGCTCCAGGATCCAGCCTCCCTTCTGAACACAGAAAGCAGGGAGCAAAGTAAATGGCTTTCGAGGCGGGAAACAAATTGGATTTTTAAAAAATGCTCCGGTTCTAATGATCGGAGGGGTTATTCATAATCCCGGAGTAGAAAATGTGTCCTGAAATCTGTGTTTTGCGTTGACAGCTTCTCCCTAATGGGCAAGATCTCATACACGATAGGGTCATAAAACACGGAGCTCTGGCTGGCCCTGCCACTCGTCTCATCTAGAGAGTGACTCTCTCAGCAGTCGGCAGAGGGTGTGGGGCCAGGGTCTCCTACCCCACCCCTCACCCTGCTGGTCCAGGCTTCAAGACTTTCCCCCGACCAACCCCCAGCAGGTGAAGGGGGGGAGGGGGAGGAGGGAGCAGCAAGTAGAGCCCTTGATGCAGAGTAATCCTTGAAGACAGAAGTTTCCAGAATGTCCGGATGGTCTACAGAGCACAGATCTCCTGGCTGCTTTGCAGGAGAGAGTTTCATGCTCAAGACAGTCCCATAAATTGGGAAATGCCACCTAGCCTGTCCCCTGTGTGACACCAAGTCACAGCGGCACTGAGCATGGTCAGAGCTGTAAGGAGTCTCTCTCAAAAAAAAAAAAACAAAACACCCCACGTAGTTTGACTCAACCCAATGGTTCCCAAATGTATTTGACAATAAGCCCCATGTTGACCCAACCCCCAAAGGACATTCTGCAGAATCAGCGTTCCCTGAACCCACAGCGGTCATAGCCATATTACCGTTGTTGTTCAGTGGCTAAGTTGTGTCTGCTTCTTTGTGACCCCATGGACTGTAGCCCACCAGGCTCCTCTGTTAATGGAATTCTCCAGGCAAGAATACTGAAGTGGATTGCCTTTTCCTCCTCCAGGGGATCTTCCTGATCCAGGAATTGAACCGGCATCTCCTGCATTGGCAGGGAGATTCTTTACCACTCAGCCACCAGGGAAGCCCCAGCCATATTATTGGGTTGGCCAAAAAGCTTGTTTGGGTTTTTCACAAGATATGAGATGATACAGAAAAACCCAGACGAGCTTTGTGGCCAGTGCAGTAGTTCCCAGAACCCCAGGACGGGCAGCTTAAGCAGCAGAAACTTATTTTCTTACAATTCTGGAGGCCAGACAACTGAGACCAAGATGAAGGCAGAGTTGCCTCCTGCTCAGAGGTCTGTCCTTGTGGATGGTCGCCTTCTGTCTGTCCCTGTGTGTGTGTGTCGGTATGTCCTCTTCTGAAAAGGACCCTAGTCCTACTGGGTTAGGGCCCATCCGTAAGACCTTGTTTTGACTTAGGTACCTCTTCGAAGGTCCTATCTCCAGATGCAGTGACATTCTGGGGTCCTGGGGGTTAGGACTCCACCAAGCAAAGTTGGGGGGACACTTTGGCAATGGATCTCGGCATTAGGACCGGAAGCTTGGTCATTGGTGAATCCTGAAGGGGGTGGGGGAGAGAGGTGGGTGCCCTGGCAGAAGGGATCGGTGCCATCCCACCTACACCTTCTAACAGACAGCAATGACATTGACAGTAGCCACTTGTGAGAGGCACTTAACAGATACACCGTCCTTTTCCATCCGTCATTTGATGTGATCTTCACGATAACTGGTAAGCTGGGAAAGAAAGTGAAAGTGTTGGTCACTTAGCCCTGTCTGACTCTTTGCGACCCTGTGGACTGTAACCCATCAGGCTCCTCTGTCCATAGCATTCTCCAGGCAAGAATACTGGAGTGGGTAGCCATTCCCTTCCCCAGGGGGTCTTCCCAACTTAGGGATCGAACCTGGGTCTCCCGCATTGTAGGCAGATTCTTTACCACCTGAGCCACCAGGGAAGCCTCGTGGGAGGTCCCATTATTATTACCACTTAACAGAATAAGACATCTGTGCTCAGAGAGGCTGTGTCACTGGTTTTAGGGCAGCCAGTAAACAGTGGAGTGGAGGAGTGAGCCCAGATGGGCTTAAAGAACCAGATATGAGGACCAGGGGTGGCTGGGTCTCCCCTGTGCCCTGAGATGGATATGGCTGTAGCTAGCAGCAGAGGCAAGCACCATCTCAGAGCAGCTCAGAGGCCCTGCCACCCCCGAGCCCGAGCACCCACGTGCGTGCTAAGTCGTTTCAGGCATGTCTGACTCCGTGTGACCCCATGGACTGTAGCCTGAAAGGCTCCTCTCTCCATGGGATTCTCCAGGCAAGAATACTGGAGGGGTTGCCAAGCTCTCCTCCAAGGGAACCTTCCCCACCCAGGAATCGAACCTGGGTCTCTTGCATCTCCTGCATCGGCAGGCCGGTTCTTTACCACCTGCCTCACCTGGGAAGCACCGTAGGTGGCATTAATTCTGATGAGGCTGGCACATGCCGGGGTCCACACTCTCTTTGCCAGCTTGGATGGAGAACTGTCCTGGGGCTTCTCAAGGGGTTTCAGATGAGCTTGTCCTGCCAGATGCTCTAGGCGTATGGCTATTAGAGCTGGGAGCCCACCAGGGAGAATAAGCCGGAGAGTTCTTGGCGGTTGCGTGGACCAGACCAGGTTAGAGAGGACAGACACAGAGCTATGCCAGGCCTGAGCTCATGGAGACCGAGACACAGGGGCGTCTGATGGTTAGCATCCCCCAGGAAGGAGAGATTTGGGGGTGGGAGCAGCGAGATGGCAGGTCTGTGGCAGGAGCGGGTGGTGATTCGGCAGCACCTGGGAGCCAGTGGACACGCGTCGCCTGGCCCGTCGTGGCCAGCACACCTGCTATTTGTCTCCTCAAGCCTCTTGGCAAGTTTCCCATTTTTCGTTGATTCTTCTTCCTGGTACCTGGACAAAGTGCTCGTGGCTCGCTGTCCCCACTCCCATCAACTCACCAGGCAGGCTGGCTGGGGACATTTAGTCCAACATGCTTGACAAAGGAGGTGCAGTGGTTGTTTGGAGGAATAGTGGTTGTTTGGAGTGGTTGTTTGTATAGACAGGAATTCAAGCCCCCAGTTCTGAGCTGAGGAGCCTGGGCAGTTGGTCTTTCCCTGAACCACAAGCTCACCATTTTATTTTATTATTTTTTTACTGGCCACGTGGCACCTTTGTTCTCTGACCTGATATCAAATCCACACCACCTGAAAGTGCAGAGTCTTAACCACTGGACTGCCAGGCAAGTCCCAAGTTCATCATCTTCAATGGGGCTGATGAATGAACGTCAAGGTCACTGTGAAGGTCCAATTGAAGGGGAGGTAGAAGCTTCCCGGGAGAAGACGGACCTCTGCCCAGTGGGGTCACCTGGGCTTCGGGCAGGTTACACCGAAGACACGTTGGAGGATGCCAGGATGAGATTTTACCTGGAGAAGAGGACATGCAGCGAGACCATGTCTTCAAATATTTGAGCGGATATTGCAACAGCTTGAATGGAAGCCCTCAGAAGAGTCACTGGTGTCCTAACTCCTGGAATCTGTAGATCTCATTTGGAAAATTGTCTTTGAAGCCATGTGCTAAGTTCCTTCAGTCATTTCCAGCTCTTCGTGACTCCATGGGCTGTAGCCCACCAGGTTCCTCTGTCCAGGGGATTCTCCAGATAAGAATACTGCCCTGGGTTGTCATTTCCTCCTCCAGCCTATATTCCCAGCCCAGGGATCGAACCCACATCTCTTACATCTTCTGCATCGGTAGGCAGGGTCTTCGCCACCAGCACCACCTGGGAACCCCCTTTGAAGGTATAAGTGAGCTAAAGACCTCAGAATGAGGGCTCAAAATGAGGGTTCAGGGCGGGCCCTAAATCCCACGACAGATGGGAGACAGGCAGACTTGAGATTCAGACACAGGGAAGGAGGCTGGGCGAAGCTGCAGGCAGAGACGGGAGTGATGCAACTACAAGCCCAGCAGCCCCGGGGCCTCCAGACCCTGGAAGAGGCAGGGCAGGTGTTATGAGCTGACTGTGTCCTCTTCACACTTTGTGTGTTGGAACCCTAAACCTCAGTGCGGTGGCATTATGGTATTAGGAGGTGGGGACCTTTGGGGTCATTAGGTCACAGGGGTGCAGTCCTTGTATGGGTTCCAAATAGGAAAAGGAGTCCGTCAAGGCTGTATACTGTCACCCTGTTTATTTAACTTCTATGCAGAGTACATCATGAGAAATGCTGGACTAGAAGAAACACAAGCTGGAATCAA
>SJYB01009331.1:0-10907 GCA_006408585.1 Antidorcas marsupialis | reverse complement strand
ATCTTGGTTATCTGGGTCATGAAGATCTTTTTTGTACAGTTCTGTGTATCCTTGCCACTTCTTCTTAATATCTTCTGCTTCTGTTAAGTCTATACAATATCTGTCTTTTATTGTGCCCATCTTTGCATGAAATATTCCCTTGGTATCTCTAATTTTCTTCAAGAAATCCCTAGTCTTTCCCATTCCATTGTTTCCTTCTATTTCTTTGCACTGATCACTGAGGAAGACTTTCTTATCTCTCCTTGCTATTCTTTAGAACTTTACATTCAGATGGGTATATCTTTCCTTTTTTCCTTTGCCTTTAGCTTCTCTTTTTTTCTCTATTTGTAAGGCCTCCTCAGACAGCCATTTTGCCTTTTTGCATTTCTTTTTCTTGGGGATGGTTTTGATCACTGCCTCCTGTACAATGCCATGAACCTCCATTCATAGTTCTTCAGGCACTCTGTCTATCAGATCTAATCCCTTGAATCTGTTTGTCACTTCCACTGTATAACGGTAAGGGATTTGATTTAGGTCTTACCGGAATGGCCTGGTGGTTTTCCCTACTTTCTTCAGTTTAAGTCTGAATTTGGCAATAAGGAGTTCATGATCTGAGCCACAGTCAGCTCCCGTTCTTGTTTTTGCTAACTGTATAGAGCTTCTCCATCTTTGACTGCAAAGAATATAATCAATCTTATTTTTGTATTGACCATCTGGTGATGTCTATGTGTAGAGTCTTCTCTTGTGTTGTTGGAAGAGGGTGCTTTTTATGACCAGTGTGTTCTTTTGGCAAAACTGTTAGTTTTTGACCTGCTTCCTTTTGTATTCCAAGATCAAATTTGCCTGTTACTCCAGGTATCTCTTGATTTCCTATTTTTGTATTCCAGTTCCCTATAATGAAAAGGGCATCTTTTTTGAGTGTTAGTTCTAGAAGGTCTTGTAGGTCTTCATAGAACCATTCAAACATAGCTTCTTCAGCATTGCTCGTTGGGGCATAGACTTGGATTACTGTGATACTGAACAGTTTGCCTTGGAAACAAGCAAAACTTATTCTGTCATTTGGGGGACTGCATCCAAGCACTGCTTTTCAGCCTCTTTTGTTGCCTCTGATGGCTACTCCATTTCTTCTAAGGGATTCTTGCCCACAGTAGTAGATATAATGGTCATCTGAGTTAAATTCACCCATTCCAGTCCATTTTAGTTCACTGATTCCTAAAATATTGATGTTCACTCTTGCCATCTCCTTTTGATCACTTCCAATTTGCCTTGATTAGTGAACCTAACATTCCAGGTTCCTATGCAATAATTCTCTTTACAACATCAAACTTTACTTCCATCATCAGTCACATCCATAACTGGGTGTTGGTTTTGCTTTGGCTCCGTCTCTTCACTCTTTCTGGAGTTATTTCTCCACCTATCTCCAGTAGCATATTGGGCACCTACCAATGTGGGGAGTTCATGTTTCAGTGTCCTATCTTTCTGCCTTTTCATACTGTTCATGGGGTCCTCAAGGCAAGAATACTGAAGTGGTTTGCCATTCCCTTCTCCAGGTGACCAGTTATTGTCAGAACTCTCCATCATGACCCATCCGTCTTGGGTGGCCCTACATGGCATGGCATTTAATTTTATGTCTGCTGTAAATAACAAAAACATATTGTTTCCACAACATTCCAAAATCCTAAGCTTCTCTAAAATCATAACTTGGTATTGTGCAGTTGATCAGTCATGTCTGACTCTTTGCAACCCCAATGACTGTAGCTTGCCAGGTTCCTCTGTCCATGGGATTTCCCAGGCAAGAATACTGGAGTGGATTGCCATTTCCTCCTCCAGGGGATCTTCCCAAACCTGAAATCTAACCCACATATCTTATGTCTCCTTGTTGGCAGATGGATTTTTTTTACCACTAGAGTCACCTGGGAAGCCCCAAATCATAACTACTATCAGTATAAATATTGGCTGTTTTGCTTTTGGCTTAAGATTAACCTGTGTAACAGCGTATAATTCAGCTTGTTTGACTGAATTAGCTATGGGCAATGGTGCATAGCCCCGACAATATCAAATGAGTTGTAACAACATTCCTAGTACAATACTGTTGCCATCAAATAAGAACCATTCAGTGAACCATGAGAAAACCCAGAGGAGCTTCTTGTAAATCTCCATGAGGAGTCAGAAGTTTATCTGTCATGGTTACACAGCTGTAAGGATTTCCTCAGTGACAGGAGGGAGAAGAGTGGGAGGGTTAGGTTACTACTGCTTTAGAGTTGTGTAAGGATTGGCCATCAGAGGGACTTCATGGGAGGTGAAGTGGCAGATTGAGGAATGGCAACTCTGGAAAGCTTCTACTGTGTGAGATACAAAAATGGTTAAATGGGATCCCACAGTGATTTTCCTTGTGGTCTTAACCGAAAGGTCAATGTTGTAATGGCTCTAAGGCCAGATATCCTTGTGCCACAGGGTCTCATTGCTAACTATAGTACCCTAGGCATCATGGTGATTTCAAGTTTGGGGGTGAGTACCCCAAGGTCATTTTCTTTATTTCATGTAGAGGAATTTTTTAAAGAATCGAATATTGGGATATCCAAGAGCAGATGGGTTCATCGAAATTTCCTTGAAGGCCTTAAAAGCTATGTTGCCTCTTTTCCCATGAAATTGGGATGGAATTATTATTCTTTGTAAAACATACAAATATCTGGCTATAACAGAGTAACTGAGAATTCAGTTTCAACAATAACCAAGTAGCTCAGCAAAACCTCAAATTGGTGCTTAGGTGTTTTGTTTTGTTTTTAATTTTGGTAAGGCTGGTGGGACACCATGAAGGTTGACAAGATCTAGGTAGCCCTCTTGCTTTTATATCAGATACTCTAATTATTGAAACTGGGATTGGGTACACTGCAATTTTTTTGGCTATTTTATGTCCCTTTCATATTAAAATTTTAGCAAATGGATACTTCTTCCTGTGAGGTGTTTTGAGGCAAGTAAGGAACACAGTCATCCCCATATTGTAACAACATAGCATCCCTAGGGAACTTCATGTCATTGAGGTCAGTCTTCAGGATTTGTGACAAATAAGGACATTCATTAGAACCTGAGACATTGCTGTCCAAGTGTACTGTTTTCTGTGTCAGGTGAAGGCAAACAGGTATTAACTAACAACATTGACTGGAATAGGAAAGAATGCATTGCATAAATCCTTTACAGTAAAGACTTTATTCCCAGTGTGAATGGATGTCAGTAGTGTTGAGGAGGTAAGAAAGGCAGTGTTTTGAGGGATAACAATGTGTTTTAGAAAAATCCAAGAAAAACCTCCTTCCTTTGTCCTTAGTTTTCTCACTAGCAAACAGAAATACTACAAGGAATAGTGCAAGAGATGATGCCTAGAGAGTTTTAATCAATAATGGATGTTAAAATTTGAAGGGTTCCTTACTTATTGGGTATTGGATTAATTCTGGAAAGAGGTTTGAAAGTATCTCTTTTAATTTTCTTGAATGTGTGCTATGCATTGTGCCAAAATCAGCTGGAGATTTTGCCTTTAAGGAAGGGTGTATTAATAACTGATTCACTGGGGACAAATGAGCAGTGTTTCCAGAAGCGGTTCCAGTGCCGGTAGAGACAGAGTAATTTAAAAGATGTCAAAGGGTCACTTAATTCATCTGGTTGGCTGCTTTGATAACTACTGTCAAATTCTAGATTTTTTTCTTCCTTTTGGGAGAAAGAAATGCAGGCATGATCCTTCTCTAAAATCTTGACCTCATGAACAGAAAATGTTGGAAGAACTAAAGAGAAAAAAGTGTGTTTCTCTCAAAGGGCCTAACCAAGAGGATATTGTTTCAGTGACTGGAACCTCTTTAGGTTTATCAGAGATCTCCACTATTCAAGCTGTTTTAATGCTCCAGGGTAGGCATTCTGTAGTGGGGTTGAGCACTGAAGTGTGGCCACTCTGTCAGTTAGGACAACAAAAGATTCATTTCAAGAAATGTTCTCAGAAGCTGGGACTTGGTAGATACAGTCGACCTGGGAAACATGAGGATAGACCTCTGAAGACTCATGCTGCCTGATGGAAAAGCTCAGAGATGAGGAGCAAGAAAGAAACAGAGTCAGGAATGGCTTTTTCTCAGGCACAGCTGACCTTCAAGGATGTGTCCATAGATTTCACTCCTGAGGAGTGGGAAAGCCTGAACCCTGCTCAGAGGACCTTGTACAGGGACATGATGGTGGAGACCCTCAGGAACCTGCTCTCTGTGGAGAATTCCCTGACAGTCCAGTGAATATGATTCAGCACATATATGAGATATGTCTCATATATGTATGATCAAGAAGTTACAGGCAAAGGAAACAGTGATGAAGGAGAAGTTTTTCAAAGAGTGGTGTATGAAAGAGCCAAAACCCATGAAATCAAGGATTATTTCCTCGGGGAATTCCAGAAAAGCATGCATGATTCTGAGTGTTGATGGACAGATGATGAAAGAAATGACAAAGGAATGTCTATAACCCATAACAAAAATCTCACTAATGGAAGAGGTCGTCATAGTGGAAGGGATACGGAAAATAAGCCTCTTGAAAGGCGTGGATCAAGCTTTCATGATGAATTGCACATACTTCAATCTGAAGGGACAATTTTTGAATATAGTCAAGTTGTGACGAATATCAGCAGTAGTGCCTCAGGTTTATCACCTCAGAGAACTCCTAGTGTCTGTAAAGGCATTTCTCATAAACATGAGAGTGCCCTTATGCATCCATCAGAACTGGCACCAGACCAGGAAGCACACCAAAAAAGACCTTGCAAATGTGATGAGTGTGACATAACCTTTCTTGAGGACTCAGAACTCACTAGATGTCAAAGAATCTATACAGGAAGAAAAACATATAACGGTGACGTATCTGGCAAGGCCTTTGATGCTAATGCGACCCATGCAGTTCATCGGAGAAAACGTGCTGGAGAGAAACCATATAAATGTGATGTATGTGATCACTGCTTTAAAAAAAATACAACCTTTCAAATTCATCAGAGAAACTGTACTAGAGAGAAGCCATATAAATGTGATGTGTGTGGAAAGGCCTTCAGTTGAAATGGAAACTGTTCAGTTCATCAGAGAATTCACAATGGAAACAAACCACATAAATGTGATGTATGTGGCCGATGCTTTGCTCAAAACACACAGCTTGGAATTCATCAGAGAATTCACACTGGAGAGAAACTTTACAAATGTAACAATTGTGACAGATATTTTCGAGCACAGCAATCCTTAATTCACCATCAGGGAATCCATAAAGGAGAGAAAGCATATAAATGTGATATATGTGGCCAGTGCTTTATTCAAAATGACTACCTTAGAAAACATCAGATAATTCACACTGGAGAGGAACATTACAAATATAACAATTGTGAGAAACATCTTAGTGTAAATATAATGAGTGTGGCAAAACCTTTAGTCAGAATTCAGGCCTTATAATTCATCAGAGAATTCAGACTGTATAGAAACCATACAAGTGAAATGAATGTGGCAAAGTTTCTAGTGAATGTCAACCATTAGGCAGTTCATATAGGAGAGAAACCACATATGGCAAAGTCTTCCATCATAAGGAATGACTATGGCGAAGTCTTCAGTCAAGGAATGACTTTGCAGATCATCTGAGAATCCATACTGTAGTGAAAAGTTACAGATACAGTGAATGCATTAAAGTATATAAACTCTTTAACCCTCAAAAAAGTCAAACTCCAGGAAAGCCACATAAATGTGGTAGATGTGGCAAAGCTTTGGTTCTGTCCTCAGACCTAACTAACCATCACAAAGTTCATTCTGAATTGAAATCTTACATAGTGAATGTGGTAAGTGTTTTACAAAACATGAGAAAATTCATATTGGTTAGAAGCCATGCATCTAGAGCACAGTCAGTCCCTCCAGTCTTAAGATTAAGATTGGATGGAATCGTATAACTATGTGTGTGGCCGGGGCTTCAGTAATGAGTGTCATCATTCACATCATCAGAGAATTCATAATACAGAGATGCCTTACAAATGTAAGAGTGTGGCAAATCCTTCAGATGGCATTCAGGCCTAAAAAGACACCAGGCCATCCATATTCAAGGTCATCCATAATCATCTGGATTACATCCAAATGTAATCAGTGTGGCCAGCTTTTGTCAGGTGTTTACACCTTAGGCTTCTTGAGAATATTCATGCTGAATAGAAACTATAACATTGTAATAAGTGCATCAGGGTTTTTAGATGACAATCTGAAGTCAGGATTCAGTAAAGAAGTCATTCTGGAGAGAAAGCTTACAAGTGACATGAGTGTGTAAAACCTTTACTTAGGGCTCACATCTCACCATCAGATGATCCATACTAGAGAGAACCTTGCCAGTGTACAGAATGTGGCAAGGCTTATAGGTACTGCTTCAAACTCAAGGTTCACCAAATACTTTATGCTTAGAAATGCAATGACTATGGCAGTTTTCACAATTACTGTTCACTCTTTAGGTGTGTAAGAATATATATCCTGGAGTTAAAACATACAAATATAATTTTTGTGGAAAGGATTTTCCCCNTGCATCAGGGTTTTTAGATGACAATCTGAAGTCAGGATTCAGTAAAGAAGTCATTCTGGAGAGAAAGCTTACAAGTGACATGAGTGTGTAAAACCTTTACTTAGGGCTCACATCTCACCATCAGATGATCCATACTAGAGAGAACCTTGCCAGTGTACAGAATGTGGCAAGGCTTATAGGTACTGCTTCAAACTCAAGGTTCACCAAATACTTTATGCTTAGAAATGCAATGACTATGGCAGTTTTCACAATTACTGTTCACTCTTTAGGTGTGTAAGAATATATATCCTGGAGTTAAAACATACAAATATAATTTCTGTGGAAAGGATTTTCCCCAAACATCAAAGTTAGGGAGCATTCTGGAGCGATGCTTTATAAATGCAAGGAGAGTGGGAAAGTTTCAGCTTGAGTTGGAAGTATTAGACAACAAGAGGTCATAGTGAAGAGCAGTCTTGGAAATGGATGGAGAAGGGCTTTCTGGAGGCTTCTGAGTGCACTAGACTTCAGAATACATGTCTTTCAGAGACACCACACAAAAGCAATGAGCACAGAGAAGCTTTAACCCAAGATCAAAACTGTGCAACATGAGAAGATTTATGAGGAGAGCAAAACTGCACAGGTAATGAATACAGGATAGTTTTTTATATCAAATATTCACATCTTGGGCGTAATGAGGTGATTTATGCAGGTCAGAAACTGTACAGATATACCGAATGTGGAAACACGTTGAAGAAAACCATATTTCCTCAAGATTCCCCCCAAAATTCATATTGGGCAGAATCCTTACAATTATAATGAATTTGGTAAAAATTTGGGACAGTTCTTACCATAGATCACAAAAGATAATTCATAGGAATAAATAAATCTTTAGTTCTCCAACACTCATCTGTGGTATTACTGCAGAATAATTATGTTAAGTATATTGAAACTTAATGACATGAGTGAAATGACCCATTGTTTTTAGTGTGTATTTAATTACATGAGTTTTCTTGAGAAGGTGACATTATTATTCGTTTTATGACATTTTCGCAAAGTTTCATAGCTTTCTTACAGACTTTCTTTATGGCCTCTGCAAAGAAGTCATGTAAAGGGGCTGACTTCATTAGGTGTGGTTCATTTATATCCATCTTTCATGAATAAACAGGGACACTAAAGTATCAAATTTAATGATGTGTGAATTAGGGTCAGCAAGGGACAGAGAACCATATAAAACCATGACATAAACTCAGTATGCTCATTATGTTCAGGGTGCCCTTCCATACACAGGCCACCGGGGTTATAGGACTGAATGCTAATACCATCAAACCGTGAAAAGAGCAGGTGGGACATTAAGGGACTTAGGCTTTTCATGGGAGGTGAGTTGACAGGTTACTGGGGACTGCTTATGTGGGAGAAATTGTACCATGGAAATACTGGTCATTTTTTCCCTTAACTGGCAATTGCTGTTGCATATAAATGATTAAAGGAAACTTACTTTTGAAAATTGAAGAGAGCAATTTTCTTAAAGACAATTTAACCAAAGAAACAGAAAAGTATGTGCATGTTTGTGATACATAATTAATTGCTGCTGTTTAAAGTCTTGTGCTCGGATAAAATCTTAATTATTTTTTTCCATTAAAAAAAAAAAAAAGAAATGTTCTCCAGGCTGATTAAGATGGTGGACTGGAAAAAGCCCCTGTAGTTCCTCAGAGTCCCACTATTAGAAGAAGGAGGACATTGGTAAGTTTTATTAGAAGGCTTAAATTGCCAGAAACACTAAAATTGGTAACAATCTCTTTTCCAATGGCTTGACTCTTTGCGATAATAGCAGAAACTAGGAGGAGTTTCTTTGCAATAACAGCAGAAACTAAGGGGGGTTTGGGTTTGTGTAGGCAACTTAGCAGCAGCAGCAGGGACTTTTATTTGCTGGAGTTGAAGATTAAGAATTTTGTTGGTCTTCCTTTCAGTTGAGTCATCTAAAATGAGAGAGTGGATAATCAGGTAAATTTGGAGTGGACAGTTTCTCTTTCTATTCTGGCCCTTTTCACCAGAGAGAAAAGCCCCATTTCAGATCAATAATAAATATATGGTTAGTATCTATCCAGTTAGTATCAGCATCTGAAGGAAGATCTGACTTTTCTTTAAAAATTACCTTCAGTTCAGTTCAGTTCAGTAGCTCAGTTGTGTCCAACTCTTTGCAACCCCATGAATCGCAGCACACCAGGCCTCCCTGTCCATCACCAACTCCTGGAGTTCACTCAGACTCATGTCCATCGAGTCAGTGATGCCATCCAGCCATCTCATCCTCTGTCGTCCCCTTCTCCTCCTGCCCCCAATCCCTCCCAGCATCAGTCTTTTCCAATGAGTCAACTCTTCGCATGAGGTGGCCAAAGTACTGGAGTTTCAGCTTTATCATCATTCCTTCCAAAGAAATCCCAGGGCTAATATCCTTCAGAATGGACTGGTTGGATCTCCTTGCAGGCCAAGGAANAGTCTTTTCCAATGAGTCAACTCTTCGCATGAGGTGGCCAAAGTACTGGAGTTTCAGCTTTATCATCATTCCTTCCAAAGAAATCCCAGGGCTAATATCCTTCAGAATGGACTGGTTGGATCTCCTTGCAGGCCAAGGAACTCTCAAGAGTCTCCAACACCACAGTTCAAAAGCATCAATTCTTCGGCACTCAGCTTTCTTCACAGTCTAACTCTCACATCCATGCATGACCACAGGAAAAACCATAGCTTTGACTAGGCGGACATTTGTTGGCAAAGTAATGTCTCTGCTTCTCAATATGCTATCTAGGTTGGTCATAACTTTTCTTCCAAGGAGTAAGTGTCTTTTAATCTCATGGCTGAAATCACCATCTGCAGTGATTTTGGAACCCCCAAAAATAAACTCTGACACTGTTTCCCCATCTATTTGCCATGAAGCGATGGGACCAGATCCCATGATCTTAGTTTTCTGAATGTTGAGCTTTAAGCCAACTTTTCACTCTTCACTTTCACTTTCATCAAGAGGCTTTTTAGTTCCTCTTCACTTTCTGCCATAAGGGTGGTGTTATTTGCATATCTGAGGTCTCTTGCTTTAGATCCAGCCTGAAAATGGTGCAGCGTTCCCCTGAATATTGTTAGGTGCTGGAAACTCCAAAGGCACCACCAGAGCAGTAACTAGTCCTCTCCAGGGCAGTAATTAGGGTCTGCAGTTCGTCTCATGCAGACCTCCCAGCCTCCACAAATTTATTCACGGAAGAACTCTGTATACTGCATGCATATCTTTTTGCTGCTCAGAAACTGCAGGTAAATATGCTATGGATCAACTTTAAAACTGGGGCCTATCATTTTGTCCTCTTTATGCCCTAGCCCTGCAATTAGCCATAGTTGCGAAGATCCCTGGTACCTTTCAGTGAAGAAATTATTTAGCAAGCAAGATATGGGTCTTTGGTTTGCTACTGGGGTATCATGTCTTTTAGGCTCTTTTGGCAGACACAGCCACATCAATGCACTTGCATATATATTTGAAGGTCTCTGTGTGTGCCAAAATCTTAAATTCCAATCCAACATCATGGGACTAATGCTAGCCTTCCACCTTCTAGTACGTGTATCTTCCTCCACTGATTTGGAGAAAACTGGCTTCCATTACTGACAATACATTTATATAGTTCTTCGGTCTTCAAGAAAAACCAAGTGATTTCAGAACTACAAGTACATAACACCTTTAAAAACAAACCTACTAATGAAAGTAACAATATATTTGTTTACAACTATTTTTTTGTTATTAGCCTGAGGATATATGGTCAAAATACTGAGTGCAAAACTGGCTTGGAGAGCTGGCTTCACCCTCAGTGAGGTTTATTATCTATTTGAAATATATCTAGATTCACTCTGTTTCTGTATTTATTCCACATTGGGTCTTGATGCTTTTTCTCTCAGTTTTTTTTTTGAGTTGTGAAATATCAACATGATTATAAATATCAAAGAAACACATAAAGTCATACTCAGAGAAATTCTACTTGTTATTCTTCTGACCCATTCTCATCCTCCCATTCTTTCAACTCAAGTCCCAACCACCCCCATAGGTAACCAGTCTCATTAGATTCTAGTTTACCCTTCCAATTTTTTTTTGCTAAAATACACAGATTCATATATACATTTTAATTTCACCTCCTTTATTAAACAACAGTAACATACTAAAAATGTTCTTTGGTTTTTACAGCTTTGCTTAGGTATCTTTTTTATATCATAAAATTGACCCTCTACAGGTGTAGGATCTGGTAAGTTTTAGTAAAAGGATGTAATGTGCAACTGTCACCACCATCCAATTTCAGAACACTTCTGCACCCCTAATCAAACCCTGCTCCCACCACTGTAGAAGATATTCTCAGTTCAGTTCAGTTCAGTCGCTCATT
>SJYB01009330.1:0-19910 GCA_006408585.1 Antidorcas marsupialis | reverse complement strand
GATAGATAGAGTGCCTGACGAACTATGGAATGAGGTTCGTGACATTGTACAGGAAACAGGAATCAAGACCATCCCCAACAAAAAGAAATGCAAAATGGTTGTCCAAGGAGGTCTTGGTTCTCACAAATAGGTCAGAAAAGAAGGGAAGCTAAAGGCAAAGGAGAAAGCAAAGACATACCCATCTGAATGCAGAGCTCCAAAGACTAGCAAGGAGAGATAGGAAGTCTTTCTCAGTGATCAGTGCAAAGAAACAGAGGAAAACAATAGAATGGGGAAGACTAATTTTCCAAGAAAATTAGAGATACCAAGGGAACATTTCATACATAGATGGGCTCAATAAAGGACAGAAACGGTACAGACTTAACAGAAGCAGAAGATAATTAAGAAGAGGTGGCAAGGAAACACAGAACTATACAGAAAAAAATCTTCACAACCCAGATAATCATGATGATGTGATCATTCACCAAGAGCCAGACATCCTGGAATGCGAAGTCAAGTGGGCCTTAGAAAGCATCACTCCAAACAAAGCTAGTGGAGGTGATGGAATTCCAATTGAGCTATTTCAAATCCTAAAAGACGATGCTGTGAAAGTGCTGTACTCAATATGCCAGCAAATGTGGAAAATTCAGCAGTGGACACAGGACTGGAAAAGGTCAGTTTTCATTCCAATCCCAAAGAAAAGCAATGCCAAAGAATGCTCAAACTACCACACAATTGTACTCATCTCACACACTAGCAAAGTAATGCTCAAAATTCTCCAAGCCAGGCTTCAACAGTATATGAACTCTGAAATTCCAAAAGTTCAAGCTGGATTTAGAAAAGCCAGAGGAACCAGAGATCAAATTGACAGTATCTGTTGGATCATTGAAAAAGCAAGAGAATTCCAGAAAACAACATCTATTTCAGCTTTATTGACTATGCCAAAGCCTTTGACTGTGTGGATCACAACAAACTTTGGAAAATTCTTAAAGAGACAAGAATACCAGACCACCTTACCTGCCTCCTGAGGAATCTGTATGCAGGTCAAGTAGCAACAGTTAGAACTGGACATGGAACAACAGACTGATTCCAAATTGGGAAAGGAGTATGTCAAGGCTGTATATTGTCACCCTGCTTATTTAACTTCTATGCAGAGTACATCATGCAAAACCCCAGGCTGGNTCATTGAAAAAGCAAGAGAATTCCAGAAAACAACATCTATTTCAGCTTTATTGACTATGCCAAAGCCTTTGACTGTGTGGATCACAACAAACTTTGGAAAATTCTTAAAGAGACATGAATACCAGACCACCTTACCTGCCTCCTGAGGAATCTGTATGCAGGTCAAGTAGCAACAGTTAGAACTGGACATGGAACAACAGACTGATTCCAAATTGGGAAAGGAGTATGTCAAGGCTGTATATTGTCACCCTGCTTATTTAACTTCTATGCAGAGTACATCATGCAAAACCCCAGGCTGGATGATTCACAAGCTGGAACCAAGATTGTGGTGAGAAATATCAATAACCTCTGATATGCAGATGATACCACTCTTATGGCAGAAAGTAAAGAACTAAAGAGCCTCTTGATGAAAGTGAAAGAGAAGAGTGAAAAAGTTGGCTTAAAGCTCAACATTCAGAAAACGAAGATCATGGCATCCGGTCCCATCACTTCATGGCAAATAGATGGGGAAACAGTGGAAACAGTGACTGACTTTATTTTGGGGGGCTCCAAATCACTGCAGATGGTGACTGCAGCCATGAAATTAGAAGACACTTACTCCTTGGAAGGAACCTAGACAGCACATTATGACCAACCTAGATAGCATATTCAAAAGCAGGGACATTACTTTGCCAACAAAGGTCCGTCTAGTCAAGGCTATGGTTTTTCCAGTGGTCATGTATGGATGTGAGAGTTGGACTGTGAAGAAAGCTGAGCGCCGAAGAATTGATGCTTTTGAACTGTGGTGTTGGAGAAGACTCTTGAGACTCCCTTGGACTGCAAGGAGATCCAACCAGTCCATCCTAAAGGAGATCAGTCCTGGATGTTCATTGGAAGGACTGATGTTGAAGCTGCAACTCCAATGCTTTGGCCGCCTGATGCGAAGAGCTGACCCATTGGAAAAGACTCTGATGCTGGGAGGGATTGGGGGCAGGAGGAGAAGGGGACGACCGAGGATGAGATGGCTGGATGGCATCACCGACTCAGTGGACATGAGTTTGGGTGAACTCTGGGAGTTGGTGATGGACAGAGAGGCCTGGCGTGCTGCAGTCCACGGGGTCGTGAAGAGCTGGGCGCGACTGAGCGACTGAACTGAACTGAACTGAGCATACATACTCTTTTCCTTTTGCTCCTACTAACAGTGTGCCAGGGTTCCAGCTTTTCTACATCCGCACCAGCAGTTGTTGTCATCTGATTTTTGGACAGAAGCCGTCCTGATAGCTACGAGATGGCATCTCATTGTCTCGACTTGCATCTCCCTAGTGTTAGTGATGCTGAATTTCTTTTCATGGACTTGTAGCTATTTCTATATCTTCCTAGGAAAAACGTCTAAGTCTTTCCTACATGTTTTAATCAAGCTGAGTTTTTGTTTCTTTTCCTTGCTGTTAGGTTCTAAGAGTTCTCTGTGTATTCCTATATTCAGCCCTTATCAGACACATGGTCCGCAAGCGTCCTCTCCCTTTCTGTGGCTGCCTTTCCACCCTGCTGTCCGCAGGTGCTGTGCGTCTCGGTGCTGGGACACAGCACTGCTTCTGTGGCAGAGAAACAAGCGTCTGCTTGCGCACGTTCTCTCCTAGCTAGCCACCTAGCCACACCAACCTTTATCTATACAACAAAGGGCTGAAATGAGTTATCTCTAAAGGAAATTCTAGCACTGAAATGATGCGATTTACTAAGTACCTTCAGTTCTGAGTTTCGGTCCTAAATTTCTAAATGAAATTTCTTTTTCATTCACATTTACCATGTTTGTTTACATCCTGTTTGAAAACAGGAGCCATTTTGTTTACTGGGAATTTGATAACCGTCTTTATTGTTTTAAGCATCTTTCAGAGTCCCATTCTTTCCAGACAGCCCATAATGCTCCCAGTTTGAGTGCAGAGAGAGGCACCACTACCCTGAAACTGCTGCTCCAAGGTTATTCTTCAGACATCGGACCAAACACTGTAACCGTTAACCTTTTCACAGATTATTCATTTAACTCATTCTCACCACTTAGTATTGTTTCGAGAACAGATTTGTTTAGACTGTAGTGTTGCTTAGAGTTTGACTTGAAATACATTTTGGTAATTTAAAAATATTAATATATCTTATTTCTACTTGGTAATCACCTTTTTTTTTATTTCTTTATTATTTAAATAATATTTTGATTTTATTATTACAAAAACATAATCTGATTTCATTGTACAAAATCCAGAAAAAAATGACCCGCAGTGCCGCCGTTTGGAGAAAACCCATCAGTATATGCTGATATGTTAAGTATATGTTAAGTGCTCTTGGGCTTCCCTGGTGGCTCAGAGGTTAAAGAGTCTGCCTCTGATGCAGGAGACCCGGGTTCTATCCCTGGGTCGGGGAGATCCCCTGGAGAAGGAAATGGTAACCCACTCCAGTATTCTTGCCTAGAGAATCCCATGGACTGAGGAGTCTGGTGGGCTGCAGTCCACAGGGTCACAAAGAGTCGGACACGACTGAGCGACTTCACTTTCACTTTCTCCCATGTGAACGTGCAGTGTTAAGTTGCATGATGCTCTGTGCACCAGTGAGCCACCAGTCACCCGAGTCCCCTGTCACTGGGTGTTCAGCGCTGGGAATATGCACGTGCATGTTGCCATCAAAAGGGTGAGGGATTCCCTGGGCACTGTTTACACAGGTTTCTATAGTTCCTTGGAATAACTGTACAGGACTATGTTAATAATCTAGAGACAGCGAAAGGAACATTTATTGAGTGTTTACCATGTGCAAAGCACTTCATCTGGAATATCTCGTGTAATTCAGTCCCCAAGCATGAGCTGAGTTAGGGGTTATTATTATTCCTAATTATCCCCAGGACACCAAGCTCAGCAAGCTGGCTGTGGGGCAGGGCCCAGGGACTAGCCGTGCTTGTGAGATGGTGCGGCGCTCCCGTGGGCCCTCCCTGCGGACGTCGGGCGCGCTGGCCAACACGCCATGGCACTGTGTGTGTGCGTGTCTGTGTGTGTCGCCCTGGTGTAACCACAGCTGTGTCTGTGTGTGTGTCTCTGTGTCTCTGTGTCTGTCTGTGTCTCTGTGTGTGTGTGTCTCTGTATGTGTCTCTGTGTGTTTGTGTGTGTGTGTCTGTGTCTGTGTGTGTGTCTGTGTATGCCTGTGTTTGTGTGTGTCTGTGTCTCTGTGTGTATCTGTGTGTGTCTGTATGTGTGTCTGTCTTTGTGTGTGTGTCTGTGTGTCTCTGTGTCTGTGTGTGTGTGAGTCTCTGTGGTGTCTGTGTGTGTGTCTCTGTGTGTATCTCTGTGTGTCTCTGTGTGTGTGGCCCCGGTGTGACCACGGCTTCTGCAGGACACTGAGCCTCTGCACTCTGCTTCCTCAGCCTCTGCGTCGCCTTCCCGCCCGCCCCTTGCTGACCGTCTGCGGGCAGTGGGCTCTCTCCCATCTGCTGGCTGCCGTGTGGAGCCCTCCCCTGCCGATGGGGTCGGTCTCATCCCCGTGGGCTCCGCGGACCCTGCCCTCGGGCCCTTCCTGTCCCCCTTTCTCCAAACCGGGAGTGCTGAGGGCTGCAGCAGTCAGGCCCCGCTGCAGCTGGGATCCCCAGCAGGGCAGGGTCAGGCCCAGACCCCAGAGCACCATCTCTGAGGGAGATGAGGGGGCTGGAAGCCTCCAGCCAGCCCAGCTCCTCCTCTCCACGCCCCGCCCAGCTGCAAGCTCTTTGCCCTGGTTCCTGGCTTTTCCGATTGTACTCCTTTGTTCACTGGGTCCCTGCCTCCTAAAACATCTTTATTCCTCATTTCCTCCAAGCCAAGTCCCTCTTCTTGAAGACTCATCAGAAATGCTGCTGCTTGCCGAAAATTTTTCATTTCCACCTCTGCGCTTTGGAAGCGGCTGCCCTGCCCCTCATGGTGAAGGCTCTCCTCTGATATCTGCTGTGAAGCTTAATGCCTTGCTCCTCTCATGCTTGACATGTAGTCTTACCTCTTCCTAAGTCTGCAGAGGTCAGAATACATCTCTTGTTCATTACTGTATTTCCCACAAGCCCTAATGCAGTATCAATGAATATATTTGTTGAAGAAGTGAATTAATAAATAAGTAATAAAGTACAAAAGCTCATCCTGTTATTAGCCAAGAAAGAACATAAAGACACAAGCACTTAACAAAACTGATCTATAGAATCCGTGTTAGGAAACAGTCTAAGCAATTTGACGCATATACTATGTGGATGAAAGTGTGATGATGCATCAACTGTTCGGGGGAGAACGGTGTTAAAAATACCAGTTTTTACAAAGCAAATTCAAAACACATTTCTGCAGATACAGTCTAAACGAAAATCATTCGAGAAACGAAACGGAACACAAACGAACACCTGAATGAAGGAAAATGACTTAGTAAGCCATTTAGGGATGGGTCTGAACACTGTAAATGGTGAGCTTCTCCTAAAGGAAACTGGGATGGGAAGGCACTCCTTGGAAGGGCCTGGTAATCGAGTATAAGGAGGAATCTGTACAGGGGAGAACTGGGAGTCATGGGCAGGCGACCTGGGCGCTCCCAGCGCTGCCTCCACGTTGGCATTGCTTCAGGGGAGGTGGCTTGCCGAGGCGCCCATGTCGTGTGGGACATAGTGAGAGAACCCACCGCATGGGCTTGCTGTGAGGGTGAGAGAGTCCCTGCAGGCAGAGCCCAGGGGTGGGCCTGCCACAGCCCCTGTGAAAGGGCCGGAAGCCAGCGGTGTGCTCCTTGGCGGGGCGACCCATGCTCTCGCCCCTTCCCCGGAGGCTGCCAGGCCCCTCTGGCGCTGCGCTGCTCACGGTCTGCCGGCGGCCCGCCTCCTCATCCTCCGCCAGTTTCTCGCCCCACACACCAGTGGCTCTGCAGAACTTGAGTCAGTGGTGGGCTCCCAAGTCCTAACTCATCCTTCTGGGAGTAGCCACATAAAGATGTTTAACCCAGAGACCAGTGTCTTCTAAGAGTGAATCACCAACCTCCGTATTAAAAATCGGTTCTATTGTTTTGACTCGATTTTAAACGTTAGAGAATAATGTCCTTTGTGGAGGGCCTGTTCTGTGCCAGACACTCTCCATGTGCTGCCATTTGGATCTCGTCAATACCTCGGGGGGAAAGGTGCAATGAGGAAGCTGTTTGAAGTTACACAGCCAGTGTCCTCAAACTGGCAGAAAGAGGACTCGAGCCCGGGCGTGTCTGCTCCTTCGCACCACCCGCTTCCACCATCCCGCCTCCCGTACCGGAAGGCAGAACATGTATGCGAAAGCAGATACAATGAGAGCTTTTCTTCATATCTTATTTATACATTAAAATGACACTAACTGGTTGATTTTATAAAATTTCAAGGCAATTAGCCAAGCATTTGTTTTTTATTACAGAGAACCATTAATGAAAGAAAATGACTACAGCTCTCTGGGTCTGAGGCGTGTGGAGCCTCAGAAGCTGAGACAAAAATAGAAAGGCTCCTTCCACAATTTTAGAATCTTGATTCTTGGCTCTTTCTTTTACCTGTAATTCTATAAAAGAGTGAAGAATAAATGACAAACCACTCTTGCGCCAAGTGATTCCATTTCTAAAGTCTGAGTGATCGTTCAAGGCCTTGGGTGTATTTTCATTAAGCAAACTCCAGCAAGATCGTGTGCTGGATTTAATATTCCAAATGGAAGAGTTTCTTGGGCACCTCCACCTGTTTCAACTGCTCTTTGTCTCACAGATGGGCTTCTGTGTCAGCTTTCCACTGGAAAAAAAAGTCTTACGGGAATGAAAACTGCTGTTTTCTACCACGTGGGTTCCGTTTGTACGGAGGTTTACTCAGGACTTAGGCAAGCAAGACGCTCTCCACTTGCTGCCAGTGTCTAAGCCAAAGTGCTTGCCTGGAGGCCTGCGTTGTGCCCCGCGCGCTCAGCCAGCGCACCCCGGCCGCCCTGCACGCTCACGCAGGTTGCGGAAGGCACAGTGCCCGGGCGCCAGTCTCCGTCTCATCCGTCTCAGCCCACTTTCCTCACAGTCAGTTTTGGAGGAACCGACCTCCCTGAACTCTGTGCTCCCTCCCGCTGTCAGCACCTCACCAACCACGGGCTGGACTGTGTTCTGTGTCTCCTCTCCAGCTCTTCTTCCCTCCCAGATTTTATTTTAAAAAAAACCACACTGAACACACTTAATCCGTTTAGGTAGGAATGACTGCTGGGGTTTAAGACTCCCAAGGGCTTTTGCATCTCATAAAAAGTGATCACTTAATCCAAACTAGACTCATACATAGAGTAGACGGAGAAGAGATTTTAACCAGCTGGGGGCATATTCCTGGTGTCCTTTGTCCATTCTGGGCTGTCAGCACCCCAGTTGGAAGCCAAGGGCAGGGGCAAACTCCAGCCAGAGCCCCTCTCAAAAGACTGCCGCGTGCTGGCCACAGCGCAGTTCTAGACTCTTCCAGGGGGGTTCGTATCTGTAACACATTGAAAAGGCAACTTGTTCAATAGTAGGGACAGGAGGCCAGGATTCTCAGAGCATCTATTCTTATTTCTCTGTAAGATTTTCATGTAGTAGAGTAGTCTGGTAATTAGAAACCTTTCCTGTTCCAACTCCAAGCTTGTAAACCTCTTGGGAGCAAAGTATCTACCTTCTCCAGAGAGTGCTGACGTTAGGCCCTTACTGGGTAGAGGATTCGGAGAAGGCAATGACACCCCACTCCAGTACTCTTGCCTGGAAAATCCCGTGGACGGAGGAGCCTGGTGGGCTGCCGTCTGTGGGGTCGCACAGAGTCGGACACGACTGACGCGACTCAGCAGCAGCAGGGTGGAGGATTACTTACGGTTGCGTGACTTGTGAATGGCGGGGCTGGAAACAGGACTCCGGTCTCCTTACGCCTGTGCCACTCGAGCACCCCTTCATCCCACTGCCGTGTCAGTCATCCGTTGCTGCGCAACCAGCCACCGCCAGCCCCGCTCCTCAGAGCAGCGTTGCTGCTGCTTTCGCGTTTTCAGGCCAGGCGTGCAGACAGGGCTGGGCTGGGCTGCTCTTCTGCGCCGCCTGCTGCTGGCTGGGTTACTCACTTGGCTAGCTTCAGATGGACTAGGCTAGAGGCCCAGGAAGACGTCACTCATGTGTCTAGACCTCCTCGTGTCTCCTGTGGCCGCGCACTCTCCATATCGTCTCTCCTCTTGTTCACTGTCATAGCCTGAACTTCTTCACAACTGGCTGTGGTGGCTGCCTCCTTCTGGTGAAAGCGGAAGGAGGCAGAAGTGGGCAGGCCTCTGATACAGTGTGCCTTCTGCTGCGCTCTCTGGATCAAGGCAAGGGACGGGACAACCAGGGTTTTCAGGGAAGGGGAGCAGACCCCACCTCTTGATGAGCAGAACAGCGTGTACCTTGAGGAAGGAGTGGATGGTGGCCATCTTCGGAGACGAATCACGACCAAGGTTAACCAACAGAAGTAGCGTTCTTTCTCCGTTTCCTATGGGATCCTGAGCAGACAGGGAAGCTCAAGTTTGTGCAGACCCAAAGGAGGAAAAGAAGAGAAACGCCCTGCAACACCTGCCCAAGGCCACAGTCCTCATTCCCTGACTGAGCTCCTGGTTGCTTTGTCTTTACTTGAGTATCAGAAGAGAGGCCGTTGTGCTTGGTGGGATGCGCAGGGTACACTGGGATGCACTTTATGGGATGTCAAGTACAGGGGTCAAGCCCNGTCTCTGTGGTGTCTGTGTGTGTGTCTCTGTGTGTATCTCTGTGTGTCTCTGTGTGTGTGGCCCCGGTGTGACCACGGCTTCTGCAGGACACTGAGCCTCTGCACTCTGCTTCCTCAGCCTCTGCGTCGCCTTCCCGCCCGCCCCTTGCTGACCGTCTGCGGGCAGTGGGCTCTCTCCCATCTGCTGGCTGCCGTGTGGAGCCCTCCCCTGCCGATGGGGTCGGTCTCATCCCCGTGGGCTCCGCGGACCCTGCCCTCGGGCCCTTCCTGTCCCCCTTTCTCCAAACCGGGAGTGCTGAGGGCTGCAGCAGTCAGGCCCCGCTGCAGCTGGGATCCCCAGCAGGGCAGGGTCAGGCCCAGACCCCAGAGCACCATCTCTGAGGGAGATGAGGGGGCTGGAAGCCTCCAGCCAGCCCAGCTCCTCCTCTCCACGCCCCGCCCAGCTGCAAGCTCTTTGCCCTGGTTCCTGGCTTTTCCGATTGTACTCCTTTGTTCACTGGGTCCCTGCCTCCTAAAACATCTTTATTCCTCATTTCCTCCAAGCCAAGTCCCTCTTCTTGAAGACTCATCAGAAATGCTGCTGCTTGCCGAAAATTTTTCATTTCCACCTCTGCGCTTTGGAAGCGGCTGCCCTGCCCCTCATGGTGAAGGCTCTCCTCTCATATCTGCTGTGAAGCTTAATGCCTTGCTCCTCTCATGCTTGACATGTAGTCTTACCTCTTCCTAAGTCTGCAGAGGTCAGAATACATCTCTTGTTCATTACTGTATTTCCCACAAGCCCTAATGCAGTATCAATGAATATATTTGTTGAAGAAGTGAATTAATAAATAAGTAATAAAGTACAAAAGCTCATCCTGTTATTAGCCAAGAAAGAACATAAAGACATAAGCACTTAACAAAACTGATCTATAGAATCCGTGTTAGGAAACAGTCTAAGCAATTTGACGCATATACTATGTGGATGAAAGTGTGATGATGCATCAACTGTTCGGGGGAGAACGGTGTTAAAAATACCAGTTTTTACAAAGCAAATTCAAAACACATTTCTGCAGATACAGTCTAAACGAAAATCATTCGAGAAACGAAACGGAACACAAACGAACACCTGAATGAAGGAAAATGACTTAGTAAGCCATTTAGGGATGGGTCTGAACACTGTAAATGGTGAGCTTCTCCTAAAGGAAACTGGGATGGGAAGGCACTCCTTGGAAGGGCCTGGTAATCGAGTATAAGGAGGAATCTGTACAGGGGAGAACTGGGAGTCGTGGGCAGGCGACCTGGGCGCTCCCAGCGCTGCCTCCACATTGGCATTGCTTCAGGGGAGGTGGCTTGCCGAGGCGCCCATGTCGTGTGGGACATAGTGAGAGAACCCACCGCATGGGCTTGCTGTGAGGGTGAGAGAGTCCCTGCAGGCAGAGCCCAGGGGTGGGCCTGCCACAGCCCCTGTGAAAGGGCCGGAAGCCAGCGGTGTGCTCCTTGGCGGGGCGACCCATGCTCTCGCCCCTTCCCCGGAGGCTGCCAGGCCCCTCTGGCGCTGCGCTGCTCACGGTCTGCCGGCGGCCCGCCTCCTCATCCTCCGCCAGTTTCTCGCCCCACACACCAGTGGCTCTGCAGAACTTGAGTCAGTGGTGGGCTCCCAAGTCCTAACTCATCCTTCTGGGAGTAGCCACATAAAGATGTTTAACCCAGAGACCAGTGTCTTCTAAGAGTGAATCACCAACCTCCGTATTAAAAATCGGTTCTATTGTTTTGACTCGATTTTAAACGTTAGAGAATAATGTCCTTTGTGGAGGGCCTGTTCTGTGCCAGACACTCTCCATGTGCTGCCATTTGGATCTCGTCAATACCTCGGGGGGAAAGGTGCAATGAGGAAGCTGTTTGAAGTTACACAGCCAGTGTCCTCAAACTGGCAGAAAGAGGACTCGAGCCCGGGCGTGTCTGCTCCTTCACACCACCCGCTTCCACCGTCCCGCCTCCCGTACCGGAAGGCAGAACATGTATGCGAAAGCAGGTACAATGAGAGCTTTTCTTCATATCTTATTTATACATTAAAATGACACTAACTGGTTGGTTTTATAAAATTTCAAGGCAATTAGCCAAGCATTTGTTTTTTATTACAGAGAACCATTAATGAAAGAAAATGACTACAGCTCTCTGGGTCTGAGGCGTGTGGAGCCTCAGAAGCTGAGACAAAAATAGAAAGGCTCCTTCCACAATTTTAGAATCTTGATTCTTGGCTCTTTCTTTTACCTGTAATTCTATAAAAGAGTGAAGAATAAATGACAAACCACTCTTGCGCCAAGTGATTCCATTTCTAAAGTCTGAGTGATCGTTCAAGGCCTTGGGTGTATTTTCATTAAGCAAACTCCAGCAAGATCGTGTGCTGGATTTAATATTCCAAATGGAAGAGTTTCTTGGGCGCCTCCACCTGTTTCAACTGCTCTTTGTCTCACAGATGGGCTTCTGTGTCAGCTTTCCACTGGAAAAAAAAGTCTTACGGGAATGAAAACTGCTGTTTTCTACCACGTGGGTTCCGTTTGTACGGAGGTTTACTCAGGACTTAGGCAAGCAAGACGCTCTCCACTTGCTGCCAGTGTCTAAGCCAAAGTGCTTGCCTGGAGGCCTGCGTTGTGCCCCGCGCGCTCAGCCAGCGCACCCCGGCCGCCCTGCACGCTCACGCAGGTTGCGGAAGGCACAGTGCCCGGGCGCCAGTCTCCGTCTCATCCGTCTCAGCCCACTTTCCTCACAGTCACTTTTGGAGGAACCGACCTCCCTGAGCTCTGTGCTCCCTCCCGCTGTCAGCACCTCACCAACCACGGGCTGGACTGTGTTCTGTGTCTCCTCTCCAGCTCTTCTTCCCTCCCAGATTTTATTTTAAAAAAAACCACACTGAACACACTTAATCCGTTTAGGTAGGAATGACTGCTGGGGTTTAAGACTCCCAAGGGCTTTTGCATCTCATAAAAAGTGATCACTTAATCCAAACTAGACTCATACATAGAGTAGACGGAGAAGAGATTTTAACCAGCTGGTGGCATATTCCTGGTGTCCTTTGTCCATTCTGGGCTGTCAGCACCCCAGTTGGAAGCCAAGGGCAGGGGCAAACTCCAGCCAGAGCCCCTCTCAAAAGACTGCCGCGTGCTGGCCACAGCGCAGTTCTAGACTCTTCCAGGGGGGTTCGTATCTGTAACACATTGAAAAGGCAACTTGTTCAATAGTAGGGACAGGAGGCCAGGATTCTCAGAGCATCTATTCTTATTTCTCTGTAGGATTTTCATGTACTAGAGTAGTCTGGTAATTAGAAACCTTTCCTGTTCCAACTCCAAGCTTGTAAACCTCTTGGGAGCAAAGTATCTACCTTCTCCAGAGAGTGCTGACGTTAGGCCCTTACTGGGTAGAGGATTCGGAGAAGGCAATGACACCCCACTCCAGTACTCTTGCCTGGAAAATCCCGTGGACGGAGGAGCCTGGTGGGCTGCCGTCTGTGGGGTCGCACAGAGTCGGACACGACTGACGCGACTCAGCAGCAGCAGGGTGGAGGATTACTTACGGTTGCGTGACTTGTGAATGGCGGGGCTGGAAACAGGACTCAGGTCTCCTTACGCCTGTGCCACTCGAGCACCCCTTCATCCCACTGCCGTGTCAGTCATCCGTTGCTGCGTAACCAGCCACCGCCAGCCCCGCTCCTCAGAGCAGCGTTGCTGCTGCTTCCGGGTTTTCAGGCCAGGCGTGCAGACAGGGCTGGGCTGGGCTGCTCTTCTGCGCCGCCTGCTGCTGGCTGGGTTACTCACTTGGCTAGCTTCAGATGGACTAGGCTAGAGGCCCAGGAAGACGTCACTCATGTGTCTAGACCTCCTCGTGTCTCCTGTGGCCGCGCACTCTCCATATCGTCTCTCCTCTTGTTCACTGTCATAGCCTGAACTTCTTCACAACTGGCTGTGGTGGCTGCCTCCTTCTGGTGAAAGCGGAAGGAGGCAGAAGTGGGCAGGCCTCTGATACAGTGTGCCTTCTGCTGCGCTCTCTGGATCAAGGCAAGGGACGGGACAACCGGGGTTTGCGGGGAAGGGGAGCAGACCCCACCTCTTGATGAGCAGAACAGCGTGTACCTTGAGGAAGGAGTGGATGGTGGCCATCTTCGGAGACGAATCACGACCAAGGTTAACCAACAGAAGTAGCGTTCTTTCTCCGTTTCCTATGGGATCCTGAGCAGACAGGGAAGCTCAAGTTTGTGCAGACCCAAAGGAGGAAAAGAAGAGAAACGCCCTGCAACACCTGCCCAAGGCCACAGTCCTCATTCCCTGACTGAGCTCCTGGTTGCTTTGTCTTTACTTGAGTATCAGAAGAGAGGCCGTTGTGCTTGGTGGGATGCGCAGGGTACACTGGGATGCACTTTATGGGATGTCAAGTACAGGGGTCAAGCCCGGGCCGCCCTGCAGTGGCATCCACAGTAATTTGTCTCTAGAGCGACTGCTGTGTCTGTTTTCTGCATCAAGCATGTGAGTGCATGTTCCCAAAGGCTCATCTCCAGGCAGCCAGTAAAAGCTGTGTGTTTAGGTGTTGTGTATGTGTGTTGCTAACACATGGTACACCTACAAGTCATCTTTTCAGCCATTAATTTCCATCTGTGTGTCAGATTGTATTCAGTCTCTTAAGATAAAGCGTGTCTTGGGAGGTTTCTCTCTACTCTCCTTCAACAACAGAGGATTCTCATTTGGAGAGATAAGTGCCTGACCCTGGAAGACCAATCTGCCAGCCTTGTCCAGCTCTGGCAACATCCTTTCTTTGTATTCCAACTGCTGCTGCTGCTAAGTCACGTTAATCGTGTCCGACTCTGTGTGACCCCATAGACGGCGGCCCACCAGGCTCCCCCGTCCCTGGGATTCTCCAGGCAGGAACACTGGAGTGGGTTGCCATTTCTTCTCCAATGCAGGAAAGTGAAAAGTGAAAGTGAAGTCACTCAGTTGCATCCTACTCTCAGCACCCCCGTGGACTGCAGCCCACCAGGCTCCTCCCTCCATGGGCGTTTCCAGGCAGGAGTACTGGAGTGGGGTGCCATTGCCTTCTCCAGTATTCCAACTAACTTGGTTTAAAATGTCTCACATTATGAGAATTATTCTCTTCTCTGAGGAAAACCCCCTTAATCTTCTAAATTTCCTTGGGAAATTTTTCACATGCATTACTTTTTTTCTTAAAAAAACCAAAAGCTCCAGGCTTTATCCATTTGTTACAGATAGATTATCTTTCCGCCATTTAGATAACTATCCCACCCAGAGTATTTTTCCCTAGAAACAATCAAATAAATAAAATCTTCTAGTACTCTATCAAGAGCGGATGTTAAGAGCGGCTGCAGGGCAAACCTTTCCCAAGTGCTTTGGGAAATCTCATGTTTTAAGAGATTATCATGGTCTAGAAAATGAAGAGATTTGTTTTAAACAAATGGAAATCTCTGGTTTCTCAAAGAGAAAATGTAATGGTTTTGTACCAACTGTCTAGGGAGTTGGGTCTACTGAGTCCCATTGACTCTCAATTTGTGTGGCTCAAAAGTTATTGAAGGTATTTTATGTACTTTTTTAATATAAGTTTGTATGGGTAAACATTTACACATGGCACGAAGCAAGCATTCAATTAAAAGTCCAGAGCTGCCGTGAATCTCATTTTACTCCTCCTCTTCTCACTGGCGGCGGCGGCGCTGGGTTTGCTGTTCATTTGTCGCTTCCTTCTTTTGTCGAGGACTAAAATGACATGGGTGGCGGCCCTTTAAAACAGTCCAGACCTTTTGGAGGACTTTGGGGATTTTCTTTGATTTTTGTTTTCATTTTTGTATCTTTGCCCCCTTCATTTTAGGAAGAAGAATTAGAAGCCCAAATTTCCTTCCTTCAGGGACAGCTGAATGACCTGGAGGCCATGTGCAAATACTGTGCGAAGGCGATGGACACTCATCTTGGTGAGCGCGGGCTCCGGCCCTGGGAACGGCGGCAGCGCCGGCCACGGGCGCCTAGTGCTTCCCGTGAGTCACCTCGTGTGACCCTTGCAGACGAGGAAGCCAGAGCGCAGAGATTAATCAGTTTCCCCAAATTATAGCACCGGTCAGTGGAGCAGAAATTCAGAATCAGTCAGTCTGACTCTAGATTTCAGCTCTTAATGGCGACGCTGCCCTTTCTAAGTCTCTCTCTAACCTGAAACAGACACACACGGAGCTCTCGAGGTCAGGCGGTAACTCTGCGGTTGTGCTGGTCTGCCTGTAGCCGCTCACGTGGTGGTTTCGGCAGTGCTCTCTTTCTTTGTCTAAATGTATATTTTTTTAATCGCCTGTCTGAAATACATGCTGGGACCTTTTCTTCCTTCTGACTGCCGATATTCTAAGAAGTGTCCTCGCCTGCCCTTCAGGTTACACGTGAGCGGCCTGTGTCACTCCATGGAGTCCTGGGCATTACTTGGTACATTCGTGAAAGCTCTGTGTTTTGTGTTAGAAAAGGTCTCTACCTCCGATTTGCTTCAGGAGCTCCCTGCTGCTTACAGAATGTTTAGACCCCGCATTGTGGCCGTTCTCAGCCCGCTCGCGGGCATCCTTTCCCTCCGTCCTCCAGGGTCTAGCATGTAGTTTGGGAGGAGATTAGGGAAATCAGACACATGCTCTCCTGGGCCTGCCAGTGTGCTGTTCCATGAGTGTGGAGCTTTGTGAGGAGTCAGAACACACTCCCCCTGTGAGGGCACTTCGGAGAGCCACCGAGTGCCCTTCCCTCTAGCGGGGTCCCCAGCGGGGCCCGTCTTGGGGCCTTCACTGGAGATAGACTGTACATCACACTCCGTCTGTTGCCCAGCCTGCCAGGCAATGAGTCCATTACATGCGGCCAAAATGGCTTCATTCGGACGCAGCCCAAATGCCCTGGCCTCAAGCCAGTAACGGGTGATCTCTCATGAGCTTGGAGACGTGCGTGGCCTGCATGGCCGACTGCCTCCCTGCATCTCCCTGGGCTGCCTCCCCATGTCTCCCCGGGCGCGTCCCGGCCCTGCTCTGCCCTCGACTTCCCTCCGTCCTCCAGGGAGAGGGCGCCAGAGGAGGAAACAGCAGGAGAAACCCTGAAGGCGAGTCCCTTCACATCCAGTCCCTGCCACTCCAAAACTGTTCGTACACTTCTTCACAGTCAACTTTTTAAATTCAGAAAGGATTAATCTTACACAAATCTTATAGCATCGCTGTTTAAAGTGCATCAGAAAGAAGTGATGAAAAGGTAGTTTATAAATACCTGATGTATATTCCATAATTAATTTTATTATTTAAATACAAGTTTAATTTTAAAGTAACCATGAGTATATGTGTGTGTGCGCACACTGTAATTTTTGCTTCTCTGGCTACGTGAGTGACCTTTGTGTTACTCAGTTTTGGGTTTTGACCAAAGTAGAAAAACAAAGTTAGTTAGTTAGTTAAGTCGCTCAGTCATGTCTGACTCTTTGCGACCCCAGGGACTGTAGCCCACCAGGCTCCTCCGTCCATGGGATTCTCCAGGCAAGAGTACTGGAGTGGGATGCCGTTTCCTTCTCCAGGGGATCTTCCCCACCCAGGGATCGAACCCAGGTCCCCCGCATTAGAGGCAGACACTTTAACCTCTTAGCCACCAGGGAAGAGCCAAAGAAGTGACTGCAAATATTTACACTAGGAGCTCTAGAAAAATCCAGTAGTGGGATGTTGCCAAGTTGTTTGGTCCACATAGCAGCTTTTGAAGCAGCTTTACTTAAGCCTCAGGATTTCCAAACAGCTTTTACTCTTTTAGTCAGCACTAAAAGAACATTTTTCTCGTTGCATGGGATGGGGAAGCACTTTTTAATTAAAGAAAAGCCCTTATCAGCTGTGAATTTTCAGCTAACCACAAAAGCAGATTTGTTTTGTGTGTATGTTTCACTTTCAGCCAGAATCCCTTCACACAGCTGTTGACTTCTCTTTGCTGTAGAAGTAACCTGACTGCATGTTCACCGTGGGGCCGAGACTCCCCGGCCCTGGGGCCTATGGATTCATTTTATTTCATCCTCATATGTAACGCTTCATCACAGGGTGTTCCTGGATTGTAGGCAGTTTGTATTTTAAGCAAAAATTTGAGGAAAGCATAAAGGTTGAGGTATGAAGCTCTCAATTTAGTATTTACTTATTATATCCTTTAAAAATGACTTTAATACTCTCATATTTTTCTCCATATAAACCTGTCTATTTTTCCTGATTAGTAAAGTGGTACAACAGTTGAAACTGAGAAGTCCACTAGTAAGTGATTGATTATAGTATAGTAATGCAATCTTTATAAAGGTTGAAATACGCAAGCGTAAAGAGATGTTCATAATGCATTATGAACGAAAATAGCAGGTGGCACAGTAGAATATACTCTATGTAGAAATAACCATTGACTGTGGTGGCCTGAGTGAGGAAGAGCAGAGGGGCTTTCCAGGGCTAGTCTTCCTCTCCGCTTGGAAAGCCTGGGGATGCCTCGAGTGCATGTAACTGGCACCGTGGGGGTGATCTGCATGCTGCAGGCACGAGTCCCCTCTGAGGCCAGCTGCCGGGATTCCCCTGAAGGTCTGCTGGTGACGGCTCAGCGCCTCCACTGCAGGGGCCGTGGGTTCAGTCCCTGGGCAGGGAACTGAGATCCTGCATGCCATGGGCAGAGCAAAAAAAAAAAAAAAAAAAGAGCAGCTGCAGTGATGCCTAAGCAGGAGAGACAGGCTCACAAGCATCGTACAGACACGGGGGTGAGACCAGACTCCGTCACTTCTGAGACCAGCCTGCTTGTGATCGTACATAAAATGGGTTTGCCAAGATCTATCTCACCAGTTCATTGCCAAGACTAAGACATTTTTAAAGCTCACATAAGGCCTTCCCTGGTAGCCAGTGGTTAAGAATCTGCCTTCCAATGCAGGGGACATGGGTTCAATCCTAGATCAGGGACTAAGATCCCACATGCCCCAGGGCAGCTAAGCCTGCACACCACGGAACCCGTGTGTTGGCACGGATGATCCTGTGTGTCGCAACTAGGACCTGATGAAGCCAAGCCTAAAAAATAAATCAAGCCAGCACTGGCTGAGTGTGCAACACAAATCCTCTCCTTCCTCTTGACTCTTTTTTTTTTTTTTTAAAGTCTCTGTTGAATTTGTTACACTATTGCTTCCATTTTATGTTTTGGTTTTTTGGCCCCAAGGCCTGACCAAGGTCAGACTTACACCCCCTGCCCTGGAAGGTAAAGCCTTAGCCGTTGGACCAGCAGGGAAGTCCCCTTCCCCTTAACTCCTAGCTGTCCCTTCTGTGTGGCCGATCCTGGGAGACCTCCCCCGCCGGCGACCAGAGGAGCTGAACAGTGACTGGTTGGGGTCCCACTGCTGGACGGCAAGAGCTGGGAGCAGCCCTGATGAATGTCCCTCAGTCCGACCACATGCAGAGATGCTGGGATTGGATCTGCAGGGCCTCACGTTAGGTGTGCGAGCTCTCTGAGCAACAAGAGCTCACCCAGAACTGCGTGGCACTTTTGCTCCCCTCGGCAAAAGCCCTGCTGAGCCTGGCTGCCCGCTCCTGAGGGGCCCAAGGTGCCCTCAGATTCTCATCTCTCCCCTGCCCTTTTCTGACGTTAAGTATTTTCACTGAGTGAGTTCCTCTCAAGGAAATTCCGTATCAGTCTATGTTATAGTTAGACCTGCAGTGATATCTTAAAATGTCAAGTACAGTTCAAGACTATCTTTTTAACAAAACAGATACAGAGAAAAGCATGTCAGTTAAAAATTACAGAAAGGCATTTGTTTAAATGGCTCTTTAATTACAGAGGTAATAAAACTGACTCATTACCAGTTTTATTTCTTTATGGTTCTGGAACCCAAAACTGAAAGCATTATTTGTTGTATCAAAAATCTACCAAAATTCTCATTTTATTGCCTCCACGTAATTGAGCTTTGTCAATTCAGAGATTTAGAGACGAGAGTTAAATCTAAACTTTTCCACCAACTTGACAAGACTTTGTTCCTGCGTTCATTTGTCTGTTGCTATCGTCGCACCCCTCCCTGTCATCCTGACAGTTGACAGCGTGCACCTCGGTGGCTGAGCGGGGCTATTTTTAGGCTTGCCATCGCTCACACATAATTGCACGTGGGTGAGCTGCCTGTACTTCTCTGAGCTGTGAGCAGCTGGGCCTGCTCCCAGGGGAGGGGTTTCCAGCCTCGGTTCGGTATGTAGTTTCTGGCAGCTCGTCCTTTCATTGGTGGTTCACACAAACAGTGGGAGGGTGAAATGCAATGAATTAAGGGGAGTTAGAGCTCTGCAGCCCAGCGGGTCTTCGCCTCTTGTCGAGGTGGACACCCTCCAGGCCTCACAGCTGTTGCTCGTTTCACTCACGAGGAAATCGAGACGCGAGGCCTGGACGGGACGAGTGACACAGAGCTCGCTGGCGCAGGTGCCCAGGGCCTGCCCCAGGCCTCGGCCGCTCTTCCCGCGCTCCTGCGGAGGCCCCACTCCAGTCAGGAGCCAGACTTTGGGTCTGCAGTCTTAGCACACACCTCCTCACCGATTTTGCACTTGTCATGATATTTATGCAAGAATTAGCGGTACGAGGAGGTCATTTTTTAAAATTAGTTTATTTGCCTCTGCAAGAGCTTTATGAATCTGATTTGCTGATATTTAGCAAAATAGCATTCAGTAGATGTTTTTGAAAGTATTCAACAGGCAATTCAGTTCAGTTCAGTCGCTCAGTCATGTCCGACTCTGTGCAACCCACATGAATTGCAGCACGCCAGGCCTCCCTGTCCATCACCTTCTCTCGGAGTTCACACAGACTCACATTCATCGAGTCTGTGATGCCATCCAGCCATCTCATCCTCGGTCGTCCCCTTCTCCTCGTGCCCCCAATCCTTCCAGGCATCAGAGTCTCTTCCAGTGAGTCAGCTCTTTACACGAGGTGGCCAAAGTACTGGAGTTTCAGCTTTAGCATCATTCCTTCCAAAGACCACCCAGGGTTGATCTCCTTCAGAATGGACTGGTTGGATCTCCTTGCAGTCCAAGGGACTCTCAAGAGTCTTCTCCAACACCACAGTTCAAAAG
>SJYB01009328.1:0-10538 GCA_006408585.1 Antidorcas marsupialis | reverse complement strand
CCATGGGATTTTCTAGGCAACAGTCTTGGAGTGGATTGCCATTTCCTTCTCTAGGGGACCTTCCCAACCCAGGGATCGAACCCCAATCTCCCGCACTGTAGACAGACGCTTTACCATCTGAGTCACCAGGGAAGTCTTACACACTTAAGTCTAGCTCAAATGTTCTCTGGAGATAAGGAAAAGTGAGAAAGTTCATTTCTCATGACTTATAGCAACTGCCACAGACTAGGTGACTTAAAACAAGAGAAATGTATTCTTTTTGGCACTACGATATACTCCATGCCTCAGAATGCCTGATTTCACAACCCATTCCTACTGACCTCATATCATATTACTATTTTCCTCAACCTCGCCCCAGAGTCAGTTATTTCCCCAAAGGATCCAGATTCCTTTTATTGGAGGATGGTATTTAGAAGCCTAGATCTTAACCCTAGGTTTGTTTATTGCTGCTGAACATCCCTGCTTTTAGATCATCTCAGCAAATAGAATTAGGATGTATGTATATATGCTGCTGCTGCTGCTAAGTCACTGCAGTCGTGTCCGACTCTGTGACCCCATAAAAGGCAGCCCACCAGGCTCCCCCCTCCCNCTTGTAGCAACTGCCACAGACTAGGTGACTTAAAACAAGAGAAATGTATTCTTTTTGGCACTACAATATACTCCATGCCTCAGAATGCCTGATTTCACAACCCATTCCTACTGACCTCATATCATATTACTATTTTCCTCAACCTCGCCCCAGAGTCAGTTATTTCCCCAAAGGATCCAGATTCCTTTTATTGGAGGATGGTATTTAGAAGCCTAGATCTTAACCCTAGGTTTGTTTATTGCTGCTGAACATCCCTGCTTTTAGATCATCTCAGCAAATAGAATTAGGATGTATGTATATATGCTGCTGCTGCTGCTAAGTCACTGCAGTCGTGTCCGACTCTGTGACCCCATAAAAGGCAGCCCACCAGGCTCCCCCCTCCCTGGGATTCTCCAGGCAAGAACACTGGAGTGGGTTGCCATTTCCTTCTCCAGTGCATGAAAGTGAAAAGTGAAAGTGAAGTCTCTCAGTCGTGTCCGACTCTTAGTGAATCCATGAACTACAGCCCACCAGCCTCCTCCATCCATGGGATTTTCCAGGAAAGAGAGTACTGGAGTGGGGTGCCATTGCCTTCTCCTGTATGTATGTGTAGCAACCAATATATGTACACATTTCTATATCTATTTCTGTAATTGTTGTTCAGTCACCAAATCATGTCTGACTCTTCAAGAAATATGTATTCCTATAATACATAAATACAGACATATGTATTTGTGTAATATATGTATTTTAAAATAAACTTAGGTTCACATTGATAATATATCAAACTGTTAACCTAGCACTTATATTAACATTCAGGTCAACATAAAGAATTTTTTTTTTAGTATCCATTGATATGTTTTATTTCTATCTTTTAGAAAGAATTTATTTTTAAAGATGACCTATAGCTACAACTATTTTATAGCTCCACTTTTACATAAAAATAACTTATATTTCTTAATAGCTAAGTATTTTTAAAATATACAATTACACTTATTTTAACACCCCTTATTCACACTCACAAATGTCCCCATCTGGATGATAAATTCTAAAGTGACCCTAAAGTGAATCAACCTGAGCTCAGAAGACCCTTTGAATGCTGTGATTTAGAGCAAAACCCCTCAAGCTGTTAGGTCCATATGAGTCACCTGAGGATCTTGTTACACTGCAGACTCTGATTCAGTAGGACTTGGTGGTGGAGGGGCCTGCTGCTGCGGCTGCTGCTAAGTCACTTCAGTCGTGTCCGACTCTGTGCAACCCCATAGACAGCAACCCACCAGGCTCCCCTGACCCTGGGATTCTCCAGGCAAGAACACTGGAGTGGGTTGCCATTTCCTTCTCCAATGCATGAAAGTGAAAGACGAAAGTGAAGTCGCTCAGTCGTGTCCGACTCAGTGACCCCATGGACTGCAGCCTACCAAGCTCCTCCATCCATGGGCTTTTCCAGGCAAGAGTACTGGAATGGGGTGCCATTGCTTTCTCCTGGGAGGGGCCTGAGAGTCTGCATTTCTGACAAGCTCCCAGGTGACATGAGTGCTGCAGGGGTGCGGACTACTTTGAGTGACAAGGCTGAAGATGATGATGATGGTCATTACATGAGCTTTCTGTGCAGTTGCCAGTGTCGCCAGTCCTATTCAGTGTTGCTTTCTTCCCTACTCCAGGCTCCANTCTGACAAGCTCCCAGGTGACATGAGTGCTGCAGGGGTGCGGACTACTTTGAGTGACAAGGCTGAAGATGATGATGATGGTCATTACATGAGCTTTCTGTGCAGTTGCCAGTGTCGCCAGTCCTATTCAGTGTTGCTTTCTTCCCTACTCCAGGCTCCACTCCTACTGAGCTCAGTAACCCCTGATTCCAGTCGGGTCTGTAGCTCTTTTCTGCATTTTGACACCTATTTGTGTTTGGAGGTGTATAATCAGTTCACTCAAAATGGCTGTTCTCTTGCTCTCTGTCTATCCCCTGCTTGACCCATGCCTCCTTCACCTACACCCTACTGACAAGACTCACCTGCTCTCTTAATCAGAGCCTAATCTGTAGATGCCTACATACTTGCCCCAGGCCCCACTCAGTGACTGTTCTAATCTTTAAATCAGAACTCTCCACCAAGATAGTTTCTCAGAGGGATGGTGAAGGGCTGTTAACCAGTGAGCCCACCTGAAGTCAATTCTCTTTGTAGCTGGTAACCTCCCTCTCTGTGGTAGTGAAGACTGTTGCTGTGTCTTGCTCGCCCTTCCTCACATAGTAGGGGTGTCACTCCTGGACCTTGCTTCTGATGGGTAAGCTCCCCTACCGATTAAACCGCTGATGTCTCCGTCACTGACTCTGGACTCTTTCTTCAGTCTTGAGGTTGGACAAATACAGAGCTCGCAGGCCTGCAGAAAGCAGCCCAACAGGAGGATTGTCCATCATACAAACCAGGCAAGTGTATATCTATTGGTAAATTAAATTGGCCTATGTGATAGATGGGAATAGGCAGGTGTCCCTTTCACCCACTTTTCATTCTTTATACATAGTTTAGAGAAAAGAACTTTTTATTTGCCAGACTGCATGTTTCACTCACACAGGACAGCTAGCTCACTGTGAACATCCCCTTTTCAATTTAGTATTAATTTTGATGAGGTTTTTTAACCCAGGGAAAACACTTGTGGAGTCTATTACAAGATTGCTGGCCTCACACTGTGATCAGAGGCAGATGCTTCGGGGAATAGTGGAGCTATTTGTGATTCATGACCATTCCTGGTGGGGGGTAGGGTGGGAGTGGGGAGAGAGTGAGAACGAGTGGGAGCAGAGTAAATATGTAAAGAGGATTGCAATCTCGAGGCCATCTGTGCTAGCTGCATGCTGCAAATCTCAAGCACAAGCAATATGAAAGCAAATGCGATTAGTTGGTTTCAATATTCGGCCCCTCAAAATTACTCTTGATTCACTCATTCATTCACTTCATCATTTATTCATTCACTCATTCATAGTTTCATTCCAGTTTTGAGTTCTTACTCTGACACAAGCTCTATGATGAGCACTGGGGACCAGTTGTTAAGAGACACTAGGTTCAATGAGCTTTGGGTAGAGAAGTGTAGAAGAGCATTGTTCCCTGTGGTAAGTACCACTTCCCCAAAGCTTCTTTACCTTTCCCTGAACTCGTCTTAGTGATGTCAGCACCACCCCGTGGCGGCAGCAGTGGTTGTTCAGTTGCCAAGTCATGTCCGACTCTTTCTGACCTCATGGACTACAGCATGCGAGGCTCCTCTGTCCTCCCCTATCTCCCAGGTGGTTTAGTTGCCAAGTCATGTCTGACTCTTGCGACCCCATAGATTGTAGCCTGCCAGGCTCCTCTGTTCATGGGATTCTCCAAGCAAGAGTACTGGAGTGGGTTGCCATTGCCTTCTCCAGGGGATCTTCCCTTTGCAGGAACTGAACCTGAGTCTCTTGCATTGCAGGCAGATTCTTTACTAACTGAGCTCTGAGGGAAGCCCAACTATCTCCCAGAGTTTGCTCAAATTCATGTCCATTGAGTCGGTGATGCTGTCTAACCATCTCATCCTCTGCCATTCCCCGTCTCCTTTTGCCTTCTATCTACCTTTTCCTTGATGCCTCCCAGCATCAGGGTCTTTTCCAGTGATTCAGCTCTTTGCATCAGGGGGCCAAAGTATTGGAGTTTCAGCGGCAGCAACACTCTTTTCAGTGAATATTCAGGGTTGATTTCCTTTAGGATCAACTAATTTGGTTTCCCTATAGTCCAAGGGACTCTCAAGAGTCTTCTCCACCACAGTTCAAAAGCATCAACTCCTTGGCGCTCAGCCTTCTTTATGGTGCAAATGACTGGACTCCCCTGATTACCCTGACCACACTAGGAGCAATCCTGCTCTTTTTCCACTGTCTCATTCTGCTGCTCCCACCCCTGATTTGGAGACTCAGCCTCTGTGCACTGGTGCCGAATCAAATCCCAGACAGAGTTTTAGGTGAGGTAGAAAAGAATAGCTCCATTGCTTTGCCGGGTGAAGGGGACATAGCAGGGTGTCGCCCTCAAAACTGTGTCCCATCCTGAAAGGTTTGGTGAGGAGTTTTATAGCAATGGTTTAGGGCAGTCTTGGTTTTCCTGATGAGTTTTGTGGTTCACAGCCTTATCAAACTGTGAGCTTTTCTTTGGAAGGAAGAATGCTTCATCACATAGTTAACACCTCCGTTTGTAGGGGGGTTTAGTTCTAGGTGCAGGTGTGCTAAGTCACTAAAGTCATGTTTGATTCTTTGGACTGTTGCCCACCAGACTCCTCTGATCATGGCTTTCTCCAGGCAAGAATACTGGATTGGATTGTGGCGCCTTCTCCAGGGGATCTTCCTGACACAGGGATGGAACCTGAGTTTCTTCTGTCTCTTGCATTAACAGGCGGGTTCTTTACCACTAGTGCCACCTGAGAAGCAGGGCTAAAGACATTGTTATGTGTATTCCTTGAGACAGAACTAGGATCCAGTCCCAAGCCTGCTCTGTTACTTCTTAGCTACTCCTCCATTATCTCTGCATCCCCTCTCTTTCCTGATTAGCAACTGTTTGAACCTGCCCTTTGGAATTCCAGAATTCCAGGAAGGTCATGGAGGCTGACGCCTATACTCCACACACAAGAAAGTGAGGACACGTGGGTCCATGCCCAGGAGCCCCATGGTCCTGCTCAGTTTCAGCCTCTCACTTTTAGAGGATCATCTAGTTCTGTCAGGTCTTCCTTCTGGATATGTCTCAAATGGATTTTCTTATCTCCATTCACAGGGCCACTAATTTATAGCACAATCATCTCTATTATAAGAGCCTCCAAACTGATCTTCCTTATTTCAATTTTCACCTTTTTCAGGTGGAATAACTTTTTCAGTATGATGTCAAAAAGATAAAATGTCCAAAGGTAAAATCTGATTACTCTCTTTCCTTTATTAAATCTTTCAGTGGCTTCCCATTGCTCTCAGGATCAGGTCCAAATTTTCTTATATCATTAATAAGGCCTTTATTGGTTGGGCTCCTGCTTATATTTACAGCTTGTTGATCCAATACTTGATTCATTTCATTAATGCTTGTTAATCACTTCTATATGATAACCACTATGCCAGACACTTTAAATAAGATAAACAGCCCCACCCGCACACATAAGGTTTATGTTCTGCCAAAAGTGACACTAAAATGATTCAGTTATTAGCAACACATTTGAGAACACTTCTCCACAGCTGTTTTTATAATGTGAATACCCTAGACATTCTAACTATAGTATTTAGGATTATCTTGGGACTGCTACTGCTGCTAAGTCACTTCAGTCGTGTCCAACTCTGCACGACCCTATAGACGGTAGACCACCAGGCTCCTCTGTCCCTGGGATTCTCCAGGCAAGAATACTGGAGTGGGTTGCCATTTCCTTCTCCATATCTTGGGACTGATCTATTCTGAAGTAAACATTTTTCTAGACCTTAATTTTAAAAGAGGATTGTTACTTTTAAAAAAAAACAAATAAAAAGCATAGTCATTCTATTAGTTATAGTAATGCTAGGTACTATGATAGGCTAATTATGGAATTTTTAAGACAATGACAATTTATTTCTAGCAGCTATAGGCAGAAGGGGCTCACCTACTACCTCTGCCTACAATGTCAGGAAGATCCCTGTAGAAGGAAATGGCAACCCACTCCAGTATTCTTGCCAGGAGAGAAGCCTGGTGGGCTATATAGCCCATGGGGTCCTGATAGTTTACGGTGAATGGTATTGGATCTGTGATCTCTGAAGAAGAAGATTTAACTTCGGAACCAGGGACCAGGCTTGATCACTCAAGAGCTTTAGTATAGCAGAGTTATATTAAAGTGAAAAGAGACAAAGAAAGCTTCCAACATAGACATCAGAAGAGGGCAGGAGAATGCCCCCCTCCCTAGTCTTAGCAAGGGAATTATATACTTTTTAGTTGGCTATTACAATAAATCAAAAAAAGGTCTCAAGGTTGTAAGATCTTATTAGACACACTCCCATAATATACATTTTATGGATCAGAAGAATCTATATAGTGAAAATGAGTATACTACCCAAAGCAATCTACAGATTCAATGCAATCCCTATCAAGCTACCAGCGGTATTTTTCACAGAGCTAGAACAAATAATTTCACAATTTGTATGGAAATACAAAAAACCTTGAATAGCCAAAGCAATCTTGAGAAAGAAGAATGGAACTGGAAGAATTAACCTGCCTGACTTCAGGCTCTACTACAAAGCCACAGTCATCAAGACAGTATGGTACTGGCACAAAGACAGAAATATAGATCAATGGAACAAAATAGAAAGCCCAGAGATAAATCCACACACCTATGGACATCTTATCTTCAACAAAGGAGGTAAGAATATACAATGGAGTAAAGGTAATCTTTTTAACAAGTGGTGCTGGGAAAACTGGTCAACCACTTGTAAAACAAATACAGTATTGTAATTAAAAAATAAATAAATTTAAAAAAAATTTTCTTCCAAAGGAAAAAAAAAAAAGAATGAAACTAGATCAATTTCTAACACCATACACAAAAATAAACTCAAAATGGATTAAAGATCTAAACGTAGGACCAGAAACTGTAAAACTCCTAAAGGAGAACATAGGCAAAACACTCTCCAACATAAATCACAGCAGGATCCTCTATTATCCACCTCCCAGAATACTGGAAATAAAAGCAAAAAGAAACAAATGGTATCTAATTAAAATTAAAAGCTTGTACACAACAAAGGAAAATATAAGCAAAGTGAAAAGACAGCCTTCTGAATGGGAGAAAATAATACCAAATGAAGCAACTGACAAACAACTAATCTCAAAAATATACAAGCAACTTATGCAGCTCAATTCCAGAAAAATAAATGACCCAATCAAAAAACGGGCCAAAGAACTAAATAGACATTTCTCCAAAGAAGACATACAGATGGCTAATAAACACATGACAAGATGCTCAGCACCACTTATTATCAGAGAAATACAAATCAAGACCACAGTGAGGTACCGTTTCACACCAGTCAGAATGGCAGCAATCCAAAAGTTTACAAGCAGTAAATGCTAGAGAGAGTGTGGATAAAAGGGAGCCCTCTTACACTGCTGGTGGGAATGCAAACTAGTACAGCCACTATGGAGAACAGTGTGGAAATTCCTTTAAAAATTACAAATAGAATTGCCTTATGACCCAGCAATCCCACTGCTGGGCATACACACCAAGGAAATCAGAATTGAATGAGACATGTGTACCCCACTGTTCATCGCAGCACTGTTTATAGTAGCCAGGACATGGAAACAACCTACATGTCCATCAGCAGATGAATGGATAAGAAAGCTGTGGTACATATACACAATGGAGTACTACTCAGCCATTAAAAAGAATACATTTGAATCTGTTCTAATGAGGTGGATGAAACTGGAGCCTATTATACAGAGTGAAGTAAGCCAGAAAGAAAAACACCAATTCAGTATACTAACACATAAATATGGAATTTAGAAAGATGGTAATAATAACCCTGTATGCCAGACAGCAAAAGAGACATAGATGTATAGAATAGATTTTTGGAATCTGAGGGAGAGGGAGACGATGGGATGATTTGGGAGAATGGCATTGAAACATGTATACTGTCATGTAAAAAATAAAAAGTAGAGATATTAATTTGCTAACAAAGGTAAAAAAAAAAAAACTGAGTTTTTTGTTGGGTAATCATCAGTTCTGGGCTTAAAGAGAAAAAAACAAAAAACAAAAAAACACTTTATGTGACTAAGGAATGTAGAGGGGGGAAAAAAGCTGTTTGTCCTTTCCAACTTCTTGAGAATTCCAGACCCCTATCTCCACTTTGAGAGCCCCAGACCTCTTTCTCCTCAGGAGCTCCAGAGTTGTTATCAACTTGCCCAGGAATTGACTCTCTCAGTTCCAAAGAGTCAGACACTACTGAGTGACTAACACTTTCACTTTTTTCAATTTTCATAGACAGGAGGGAGCAAGCAATCATCTAGGTATTCAGGCTGTTGCAGACTTTTTTCATTATTAACCCAGGGTTTCTAAGTTTTCGGAAGTAATATGTATCCCTTCATCAAAAAAGCAACAGAGTTCCAGAAAAATATTTATTTCTGCTTTATTGACTATGCCAAAGCCTTTGACTGGATCACAAGAAACTGTGGAAAATTCTGAAAGGGATGGGAATACCAGACAACCTGACCTGTCTCTTGAGAAACCTGTATGCAGGTCAGGAAGCAACAGTTAGAACTGGACATGGGACAACAGACTGGTTCCAAATAGGAAAAGGAGTACATCAAGGCTGTATATTGTCACCCTGCTTATTTAACTTCTATGCAGAGTACATCATGAGAAATGCTGGGCTGGAAGAAGCACAAGCTGGAATCAAGATTGCCAGAAGAAATATCAATAACCTCAGATATGCAAATGACATCACCCTTATGGAAGAAAGTGAGGAGGAACTAAAAAGCCTCTTGATGAAAGTGAAAGAGGAGAGTGAAAAAATTGGCTTAAAGCTCAACATTCAGAAAACTAAGACCGTGGCCTCTGGTCCCATCACTTCATGGGAAATAGATGGGGAAACAGTGGAAACAGTGTCAGACTTCTTTTGGGGAGGGGGCTCCAAAATNGAAGAGGAACTGAAAAGCCTCTTGATGAAAGTGAAAGTGGAGAGTGAAAAAGTTGGCTTAAAGCTCAACATTCAGAAAACAAAGATCATGGCATCCAGTCCCATCACTTCATGGGTAGTAGATGGGGAAACAGTGGAAACAGTGTCAGACTTTATTTTGGGGGGCTCCAAAATCACTGCAGATGGTAATTACAGTCATGAAATTAAAAGACGCTTACTCCTTGGAAGAAAAGTTATGACCAACCTAGATAGCATGTTGAAAAGCAAAGACATTACCTTGCCAACAAAGGTCCATCTAGTCAAGGCTATGATTTTTCCATTAGTCATGTATGGATGTGAAAGTTGGACTGTGAAGAAAGCTGAGCGCTGAAGAATTGATGCTTTTGAACTGTGGTGTTGGAGAAGACTCTTGAGAATNAAAAGCAAAGACATTACCTTGCCAACAAAGGTCCATCTAGTCAAGGCTATGATTTTTCCATTAGTCATGTATGGATGTGAAAGTTGGACTGTGAAGAAAGCTGAGCGCTGAAGAATTGATGCTTTTGAACTGTGGTGTTGGAGAAGACTCTTGAGAATCCCTTGGACTGCAAGGAGATGCAACCAGTCCATTCTGAAAGAGATCAGCCCTGAGATTTCTTTGGAAGGAATGATGCTGAAGTTGAAACTCCAGTACTTTGGCCACCTCATGTGAAGAGTTGACTCATTGGAAAAGACTCTGATGCTGGGAGGGATTGGGGGCAGGAGGAGAAGGGGCAGACAGAGGATGAGATGGCTGGATGGCATCACTGACTCAATGGACTTGAGTCTGAGTGAACTTCAAGAGTTGATGACGGACAGGGAGGCCTGGCGTGCTGCGATCCATGGGGTCGCAAAGAGTCGGACACAACTAAGTGACTGAACTGAACTGAAGCTGAAAATAACAGTGGTTTCATTAAGACTGTGTGTGTGTTTGCGGGGCGGAGGCGGGGAGGAATATTTCTCTCCCATGTAAATGAAACTTAGAGGTAGACAGTTCAGGCCTGGCAAATGCTCCTTGGTCCCTGGGGGCCTGGAAATTTCCTCTCTTAGCCACCATCCTTAGAAGGAACTTCCACCTTATAGTTCAAGATGTCTCCTCAGGCTCTAGCCATCATTTCTGTATTCCAGAAGGCAGAAAGGAAGAAATTAAAAGGGGGCACATCTCCTTTCTAAAGAGAGTCCCTGAAAGTTAATCACACCCAGTTGATCAGAATATAGTCACATAGCCTGGTTCTCAAGACATAGGCTTATTCCCTGAAAACTAGTGAAAAATAACTGAACTTGAGGGAGAAAAACTTTCTAGATTTGCAACTTTGGAAAGTCATCATCTGAGACTGA
>SJYB01009327.1:0-11057 GCA_006408585.1 Antidorcas marsupialis | reverse complement strand
TCTTATGTTTTCAGGGAGTAGGGAAAACCTTCCTCTCAAACTAATTATGACAATACTTTGGTAAAATTAAACGTTATAAACAAAACAATTATATTGTCTATCTGATTCCTTTAAAAATTGGAAGTTCTTAGGTTTCCAGTAAGTTTATCAAATGAGTTAGGAAGGTTATCTCATGGGTACAAAAATCTCAAGAAAGTTTTGAGACTTTAAAAAGGGAAAAAATCACCTAGATTTGTTAGGCAAAATCTGTGATAAGCCGTTGATGTGAGTTTCCCAGCCCTGTTTTATTTTAATAGTTCAGTCTGAGACTCTATAAATGTTTCAGCAAAATAAAAAGCTTATAATCAATTATGGTTATAAAAATTCACCAGACCAAAATCAGTGAGAACAGAGCTATTTTGCAAACAAACTAGCTTTAATTTGGTTATATTTAATAAAAATAAGAGTAACTTTAAGGAGAAAAAGATATTTCAAAATGTTAAATACCAGTTTGTTAATGGAAGTCTGCATCTAATAAGACTCTTCTCTTAGATAGTTCTCTGCTGTTATGTGATATTAATGTAAAATTTAATTGAATTTTTGAAGAACACCCTAAGTTTGTTTCTGAAGCTTATATCAGTAATCTATCTTTGAATGAAGATCAGATGCCTCATGACCTGCAACCAGGACTGGAAAAAGACATAATTTAAGGGACTGTCTCCAATATGGATGAAAGGACTTTTTTATCAGGAAAAACTACACTACAGCAGGATGAGAAGACAGCGACATCAGAGGTAGACAGCTTCCCCAAGATGCTGGACCTGATTCATATGATCATTTATGTTTTCTTACTTCCTAGACCTTTGCATTAAATCAAATGCTTTTCTATCATAGGCCTGATCCTATGCTAGTTTTAAAAACCAATCCAATTGTTGAGTTTGTGGCCATTTACTTGTGTCTAGTTCTGGGTTACCTTGGTAAATTTCTCTAGTACCAGACTCTAACTGGTTGGTCCTGAGAAAATTTACTTTAAAAATTATAGTCATATTCAGGTCACTGTGGTAGTACTAGACAGGATCCCCTCACTGGGCCAATTAATAATGCCTGCTCTGACTCTGGCTATAAATTTGAGCTTTTTCTATTACCCAAGCTCAATCAGAACANATATGATCATTTATGTTTTCTTACTTCCTAGACCTTTGCATTAAATCAAATGCTTTTCTATCATAGGCCTGATCCTATGCTAGTTTTAAAAACCAATCCAATTGTTGAGTTTGTGGCCATTTACTTGTGTCTAGTTCTGGGTTACCTTGGTAAATTTCTCTAGTACCAGACTCTAACTGGTTGGTCCTGAGAAAATTTACTTTAAAAATTATAGTCATATTCAGGTCACTGTGGTAGTACTAGACAGGATCCCCTCACTGGGCCAATTAATAATGCCTGCTCTGACTCTGGCTATAAATTTGAGCTTTTTCTATTACCCAAGCTCAATCAGAACAAGAAAAGTTTCCGTAAAGGAGGGGAAAATCTCCCACAATTATGGGATGGATTTATATAGATAATACCAGGCTATAGTAATTTAGGTTTAAAGTCTCCTCTGTGTTTAAAAAAAAGAAAAATTAAATCATACTAAAGATAATCAGTCTAGTAATACTAGAAAACTGGGCTATGTGCCTTATAGATGGTGCCAATATATAATTTCCCTGGAAGATAAAGATTCTACAGGGCAGACTAAGTCAGACAACCTGAAGATCTACTGAGCTACATCTAATGGAAGTTCTTAGCATAAGTCTTACTTGTGACTTTACTAATACTGCTGGTTATGTTATTTGTATTTCACTTGTTTTACAAAATTACTGTTTCTTACACTGTCAAATGTGTGTCTGAGGCCTCTAATAGAATAATATATAGTCCCATATGAGATCGATGATGGTAAAAGTGTAACTCTAGATATGGCAAGAAGCAACAAGAGGGAATATTTTCCTGGACCAAGAAGCTAGTAAGACAGGTGGTCCAGAGAATTTTGGATACTGTTTTATGGCCTAGTCCAGTAACAGCACATTGAGTGGCCTGTCAACAGAATCTTTGCCAAACCTGAGAATGGACATTCTCAGCACCATGGGATAAAATGGTCATGAAATGCCCCCCTCAAAATCATGGTCAAGTTTATGAGCAAAAGGGGCTCTGCCAACTGGAGACTGATGCTCGCCATCTACATCTACGAAGATTAAATCATGGCCGCTGCAGCTGCTGACTTTCAACTCCCCTGAAAGGAGTTCAGGGTGAAAATCAGGAATAAGGCACTCTGTGCTCTGGGGAAAACTGGCAAAACAGGCCTTCAGATAGTTAGATCTTTTCAGGAAAAGATTTTTATGAGTCCCAATTCTTGCATCTTCTCATACCTAGAGAAACACTTACATCATTAATGGTGAAATCTGCTTTGGCTATTAAGGAAAAGTTTACAATTAAAAGTCAAAATGCAGTAGCTATGGTTCAGATATCCTGGGAAATAACTAGGTGATGCTATGGGTGCACTTTCAGATTAGACCTTGTATTGCTAAACACTTGAGTTTTCTGAGTTGCGTCAGGCTTGGATGCCACCATTTTCAAAACAATGTCTGCTGGAAGCCAGTAAATTCCAGTTATCACTCCTCCAACTACTTCTAATTGGGTCTGTTACACCAAAATGGCAGACCAAGGGATTAGGATTTTAATCATACAAGACTCAGATCTAGAACTTGGAACTCAGAAATACTTCCAATTCAGTGTCTATTCACCAAATTGAGAGAGTCCTATGCCCCATTTTGACAGGAAGTTATCAAAGTCATAGTTGCCCAGTTCCCTGAGTTAAAACTGAGCAGGATTCTGTGGGGCTCTGGAGTATGGATCCATTCTATGTTCTCCATTTCTTGTTTGTAGGATGTAGGCTTCATTCAGCCTCCTTGACCTTTCCTGAGTCCCAAAGGGCAGATTCAAACAATTGCTGGTCAGGGAAGGGAGGGAATATGGAAACAGAGGAGGAGCAATCAAATAATGGTACAGTCTTAAAGCAGGGTCCTGATTTCTACTCGAGAAATACGCTTAACAGTCTTTGAGTTCTTTTGCAGAACTGGGCCCCCCACCCAGGTGGAGGATGGTAACTTCAGACTGAACACAAGATTCCTGGAGCACAGCTCTGCTGCCTCACCACCAACCAATCAGAAGGGGTCACAAACCCTGCAACCCTCACCCCAAATGTTGCCTTCTGTTTCCGGGGACCAGAGATGACCATCCTGTTTGGCCCTTGTCTATTCCATCTCTGAGAGAGGCCAACTAAATTGCTTTTACTACAAGGGTAGAAGCTGGTTTCAGATGTGGAAAACCCCAACTTAGATCAGGTAGAGAGAGACTTCTGCTCTGCTAGGCAGGCCTACACCCATGCACCGCAGTAAGAAGTTATAGAAGAAAGAGACCTCCGCCCCAATTCCCAAGAAGTATCTTGAGTATAAAGTCTCTCAGGGGGCTTATGTGCTGCGTTAGGGGAAGAACGTTGTTTTTATGTAAATCACTCAGGGGTAGTAAAAAAATCTATGGCCAAAGTAAGGAAAGGGCTAGCCCAATGGAAAAGAGAGCGAGAGGCCCAACAAGAATGGTTTGAGTCCTGGTTCCAACAGTCCCCATGGTTAACAACACTGATTTCCACCCTGGTGGGCCTTCTAATAGTGCTACTATTAATACTTACTTTTGGCCCATATATCATAAATAAGCTTGTTGCCTTTTTAAAAGACCACGTCAATACTGTCCAACTGATGGTACTGAGGCAACAGTATCAGGCCTTGCCCCAAAATAAAGAATAAGATTCCTCTATGTAGCTGAAGACAGGAGGGTATGTTAGGACCTAACTGGAGCCAGGACAGGCTCTAAGGGGCAGGCTAGGCCTGAGGTTTGGTCTCTAGGAAAGCTGAGGCACTGGGAACTCCCACAGGCAATGTAGCTTGACCAACCAGAAAAAATTCCCATAGCCCCCCCCCACGCCAGACCCGAGCCAATTGGGATAGGGATGCGAGGTTTAAAAGTCCCATGCGTGCTTATGGTTTAGCCAATCAGCTATGCTGTTATAAAAACAAAGTACAGTCTGTATAAAAGTAGATGTGATTCAGAGCTCAGGGCCCTCATCAAGACTCCATTGTGCTGCATGAGACGGGAACCCTAGCTCGAGCTAGAAATAAAACCCCATTATGCTTTTGCATTGCTGTGGACATCTTATTCTCTCAGTTTTGGGGACTCAGACTTTGGGCATAACACTTACAATGTAGATTCAAGCTGGTGCCTAATCTTGACAGATCATTCTTGCTATCTAAAAGTGACTCAGCACTTTTTTCGCCAAAGGTTTTTCACTTTTTTTTTTTTTGAGCATTTCAAGAAATTCTCAGAAGCAGACTGTTAAAGAAACCAAAATCTAAAGGAATTTCTTAAAATCACAGTTAACTAGAGATTGATCAGGGAGTTGACCCCAGAACCCCCTTTCTCCAAACTCATTACAATTATTTACTGGAATAATAAAGAACAGGCACTTCACTGCTGGGTTTTACGTGTCAGAAGCATTTATATTCTTAAATGCAAGAATTTTAACCTGATAGTGTCAAGTGAGAAAAAAAATATCATGACCAAAAATTAATTAATAAACTTGAATTATGTATCATTTAAGTCAAAAATGAAAGACTTAGAGATGTCACTACAAAGGAAGTCTTAAGGGAATTTATAACTGCTAGTGTGTCTGTGAAAGGATTCTTAAGGACATTATGGAGTGACCTCCCCCCACCCTCCAAGTTTATCCTTAATGGAAACGTTAGTCTGATTTATGCTCATTTATATGTCCAACACACACATACACAAACACACACACGTGCACGCGTGCGTGTGCACACACACACATGCACCACCACCACCACCATCATCCCCTAAATCTTATCCTGATTTGCTTAATCTGTAACTATAGGAAAAAGTCCCTGGGGTCACTTAGCAGGACTACTGTCCCTCTGTATCTTTTTAAAACATTTGTACTTAATAGAAGTACAATTTCCTTTCCTCCCCAAAGGAAGATCCTCATAAAAATAAAAGGAATATTTGGTAATGCTTGCCCATGTGTGTCTACAACCAAGATTAACCAATATAATTGGGGGAGCCCAGGAGATGGGAGGAGTTTGGCCTGAGGTTTCCTTCAAGTACAAAAATATTTAAGGCAAAAATATTATAAATTAAAAAAAAAAAGATTTCTAGTTTAATGAAAAACTTTTACCCACATAAAAACAACCTCCACGGGCTTTGTTGAAAACTGTGAAGATAAAATATATTCCACATCTTAGTCTTCACAAAAAAGACTTATTATGTTCTCACCCATTAACTTTCTCCTCAAGGTATTTCTGATGTCTGCAAAACATATTATAGTCATTTTCTGCCAAACAGTTTTTAAGTGCTGTCACTGAGTTAAATTCAAGAAGTGGTAAACCTGTGAACAAGCATTGGAATCCATAAATGAGGGGCCCAATAAATACAGATAAGAAGGCAAATATATAGGATTCCCCTGTTGGCCCAGTGACTAAGATTCTATGCTCCTCCTGCAGGGGCCTGAGTTCAATCCCTTGTCAGGGAACTAGATCCCACAGGCCACAACTAAAAGATTGCCACATGATGCAGACCAAGTGCAGCCAAATAAATAAATATTTCTAAAAGAAGGTAAATATATGAATATCTAGTTCTATTATTCAGCAGAACCTGAATGATATTGAGAAACCTGTATACAGGTCAGGAAGCAACAATTAGAACTGAATATGAAACAACAGACTGGTTCCAAATAGGAAAAGGAGTATGTCAAGGCTGTATATTGTCACCCTGCTTATTTAACTTATATGCAGAGCACATCATGAGAAACGCTGGACTGGAAGAAGCACAAGCCAGAATCAAGATTGCCAGGAGAACTATCAATCACCTCAGATATGCAGATGAAACTACCCTATGGCAGAAAGTGAGGAGGAACTAAAAATCCTCTTGATGAAAGTGAAAGAGGAGAGTGAAAAAGTTGGCTTAAAGTTCAACATTCAGAAAAAGATGATCATGGCATCTGGTCCCATTACTTCATGGGAAATAGATGGGGAAACAGTGGGAACAGTGGCTGACTTTATTTTTGGTGGCTCCAAAATCACTGCAAATGGTGATTGCAGCCATGAAATTAAAAGACGCTTACTCCTTGAAAGGAAAGTCATGACCAACCTAGACAGCATACTAAAAAGCAGAGACATAAAAGGTCCATCTAGTCAAGGCTATCGGAGAAGGCGATGGCACCCCACTCCAGTACTCTTGCCTGGAAAATCCTATGGACAGAGGAGCCTGGTAGGCTGCGGTCCATGGGGTCACGAAGAGTCTGACATGACTGAGTGACTTCCCTTTCACTTTTCACTTTCATGCATTGGAGAAGGAAATGGAAACCCACTCCAGTGTTCTTGCCTGGAGAATCCCAGGGACAAGAGAGCTTAGTGGGCTGCCATCTATGGGGTCACACAGAGTCGGACACGACTGAAGTGACTTAGCAGCAGCAGCAGCAGCAGTCGAGGCTGTGGTTTCTCCAGTGGTCATGTATGGATGTGAGAGTTGGACTGTGAAGAAAGCTGAGCAGCAAAGAACTGATGCTTTTGAACTGTGGTGTTGGAGAAGACTCTTGAGAGTTCCTGGGACTGCAAGGAGATCCAACCAGTCTACCCTAAAGGAGATCAGTCCTGGATGTTCATTGAAGGGCCTGATGTTGAAGCTTGAAACTCCAATATTTTGGCCACCTGATGCGAAGAGCTGACTCATTTGAAAAGACCCTGATGCTGGGAAAGATTGAGGGCAGGAGGAGAAGGGGACAACAGAGGATGAGATGGTTGGATGGCATCACCGAAACAACAGACATGGGTTTGGGTGGACTCCAGGAGTTGGTGATGGACAGAGAGGCCTGGTGTGCTGCAGTTCACGGGGTCTCAAAGAGTCAGATGACTGAGCGACTTAACTGAACTGAATGATGTTAGTCATGGAACTGCTCACTCTGCTGACCAGACCCTAAATCCACCTTTCCCTGGCCAACTGGCCCCATGGCTCTGCACCCTCAACCATCCTTTCTCAATCAGCCTTGTAACACTGTTTCTCAAAATGCTGAAGATCTCAACTCTTCATAAGGCAAGCACTCCAGACAAAGGCAGCAGAGCAGAGTCTGTTGGTGATGGTCTGTCAGTGCTTCACTTTCACACATGAACTCTGTTTTCTAATTTTACTGGAGGGACAGTGGATCTTCCTCCAAGGGAGGAAGAAGGCAGAAGGTGTGGCTGAGATAATCAAGGTGTGATAACAGGTCATATCTCTTTGATGTCCCATGATGACTGCTCTGCCCAGTGTGGCCTCAACAACATGCGTTAAGAGTTCTTCTAAGGAACTTGACTTCTTGCACTTAGAAATAATCATTACTTCAGAAACATCTCCCCTTTAATTAGAGGTGCAAAACAGATTCTTTAGTAGGCCATAATTTAAAAGTCATCTTCTTCTTTAGAAGAATGATGTATAAAAGGATTAAGGTCAAAAATTGGAAAGGTCAAGGGTAAAAGCACCATAATCTCACCCCAGAAAAACTGACTTGGCTTCCCAATGACACTGGATGGTACTTTGGTGGATGTGTGTGTGTTCAGTTGCTTAGTTGTGTCTCACTCTTTTGAGAACCCATGAACTGACCAGGCTTATCTGTCCATGGGATTTCCCAAGCAAGAATACTGGAGTGAGTTGCCATTTACTTCTCCAGGGGATCTTCCCCACCCTGAGATCAAACCCTTGTCTCCTGTACTGGCAGGCAGATTCTTCACAGCTGAGCCACTACGGAAGCCCAAGGTCATAACCTGGGACAGCCCGGGGGTCAGGCAGAGACAGCCTAGGTCAGCACTTCCATGAGAAGGGCAAAGGCCCCCTCGGAGGAAGAGAGGCTGTTTAAACTTGAAGTATTCTCAAACAAAGCTAAGTGACCTTTTTTTCCCTCGGTGTTTCAAATGTTTTTACTGCATTTAAAATTCATTTAAGGGATATACAGATATATACCTAGTTTGATCCAGCTACCAATTTGTGGGATATCCCTTTATTTTTATACCCAAGAGCCATTTCATTTTTTCCCATATTTAATACTTAGCTTTGGTAAAATTTTACTGTGTTCATCTGTTTGGTGAGTTCCTTTTGTACAATATTATGAACCTCTGTCCATAATTCTTCCGGCATAATAATTCACTGGAAAGACCCTAATGCTGGGAAAGGTTGCGAGCAGAAGAAGAGGGCAACAGAGGATTAGATAGTTGTATGGCATCACCAATTCAATGGATATGAACTTAGGTAAACTCCAGGAGAGTGTGCGGGACAGGGAGGGCTGGCATGCTACAGTCCATGAGGTCCTAGAGTCAGACACGACTTGGTGAACAACAGCAACGACTTCACCCGTTACTGATGCATTAGTGTTTCCAACTTCTTGGTTTAAGCTACTCTTTTCATTTCCCTCTTGTAGGGATGTTATGTAGGACTCTCCTGCTCTTCCCACCACTCCTTCCAGTAAGCAGCAAAGAGTATATAGCATGAGCCACCCAGACCTAAGACTGGATGGGGGCCACCACCAGACCTCAGATCTCTTCAGCTCCAGCCTGCCCTGAGTTAGATTAATTCAGACACTGGCCTTGACCCAGCATGAAGAGCCCACCATGAACTCAACTGCCCCAAACGTCTACATCAAACAACAGAAGAATACGCAGGGAAAGACGCCATCACCCCAGAGGCCAGGGGAGGCATCAGACAGACCAAAAACCTCTGCGTGCGCTCCTAAGGCCCCAGTTCTCTGACCTCCACGAGGTCACGTTCATACACCTCCACACACAAGCCCACATGCCATCTTGGTGTGGACCAGAGGGTGGGGAAAGAATGTGAGAATTTACTCCAAAAGAGTTGAGCTAAACTAACCAGATGAGAGTGAGCTTTCCACGTGGCACTAGTGGTAAAGAACCCGCCTGCCAATGCAGGAGACAAAAGAGACACGGGTCAATCCCCGAGTTGGGACGATCCCCTGGAGGAAGGCATGGCAACCCACTCTAGTATTCTTGCCTGGAGAATCCCATAGCCAGAGGAGCCTGATGGGCTACGGTCCATAGGGTTGCAAACAGTACAACATGACTGAAGCAATTTGGCATACATGCAACCAGATGAGAGTACACTTAGATTTCCCCTGGGTGGAGGGGATGGGGATGGTGGGAATGGTAGGATGAGTGTCCTGGGAAAGATTAGGTTAATTACAGGAAAACATAAAGGAACGTTTCCTCTGCACCTCTGAATACAGTGTAAGAATATTTTCTACCTGTCTTTATAGTGTTTTAATGATTATCTCCAGGAGTAAAGCTTTTCCCATATTTTCAGTTCCTTCCTCAGAGTAAATTCCCAGAAGAGCTACAATTAAATTGAAAGTTTTAAAGTATCTTGAAATGTTTTGCCAGACTGCTTTCCAAAAGAAACGCAGAAATTTTGACTCTTCAAAGCAATGTGTGTGAGAGCAACTGGTTCTCTTTGTCCTACTTTCCAAGAACCCCTTTTCATTTCCAGGAAAGCTACTGAACTTGGGATATGCACCAGGGTCAGGAAAACATGCCCTGAGTCACACTGCATTCTGGGGTCAGAGCTGAGCTCTTGTTGGTAGCAGGGACCTGAGGTCAGATCACTTAGGTCACAGCCCCAGCAATCCCACCTCCAAGGCATGTGAACTTGACAAGGGCTTCTCTTTCTCAGCTATGCATGGGGATGAAAACATCCTCTTCATGGTCATCGTGAGGATAAAATGGAACACATTCAGAAAGCACACATTACCCAGCACCTAGTAAATGCTCAATAAATGTTGCTGCTGCTAAGTCACTTCAGTCGTGTCTGACTCTGTGTGACCCCATAGACAGCAGCCCACCAGGCTCCCCCGTCCCTGGGATTCTCCAGGCAAGAACACTGGAGTGGGTTGCCATTTCCTTCTCCAATGCGTGAAAGTGAAAAGTGAAAGGGAAGTCGCTCAGTCATATTCGACTCTTCCCGACCCCATGGACCGCAGTCTACCAGGCTCCTCTGTCCATGGGATTTTCCAGGCAAGAGTACTGGAGTGGGGTGCCATCGCCTTCTCTGCAATAAATGTTAGTGACTTAATTTTAGCTTATAAACTTCATGCCTCATCCATCTCTGTTCCCTTAAGGACAAGTAAGTTGCCAAGCCTATGGCAATGTTTCACAAACATCTGTTGAGTAAACACTGAATGAACACATGCCCATATTTTTATTCTCAGACACTCGCCAGCAGGGCAGGAATAACTCCAAAGGCAAGTTGTACGGAGCAGTGATGTGAAGCCTCAAACACCAAACGTTGGGAGCTCCTCCATTGTCACAGATGAGACAGAAAACAGCCCCCACAGGATACTCACAAACCCAAAAGTTAATGTTGGAGAGGAAGAGATGAGGATACACCAGCATCAGGTCAAAAATTGAGAGATGCACTGGATGTGGATATTGAAATAAAAATATAGAAAAGAATCAGAGGGATGGAGGGAAGGAAAACAGACGTTTTTCCACAGCTGATGTGGACATACAAGAGGATTTTTATATAACCAGCTGAACCAGATAGTAAAACAAGTATGACAGTCAGGAAATATTTGTGTGTGAAAATTCAAACAGCAGAAACCAGTTTGCCAGAGGCTGGGGGTGGAGGTAAGGTGTCTCTGGAGGGAACAAGTAAGACACTGAAAGACTTTTAACTAAGCAAAACCAGGACACTATTTTTCTAATGTTCACTGTACATCAGCTTGAGAAAATAAAAATGTTGTCCTATGGAAACAAGCCAAATGCCCATTATAGATAATTGGTTTAATAAGATGTGGTGCATTTGTATATATATAATGGAATATTCAGTTCAGTTCAGTTGCTCAGTGGTGTCCGACTCTTTGAGACCACATGAATCGCAGCACGCCAGGCCTCCCTGTCCATCCTCATCTCCCGGAGTTCATTCAGACTCACGTCCATCGA
>SJYB01009326.1:0-11068 GCA_006408585.1 Antidorcas marsupialis | reverse complement strand
TTATGAAATTTTGCTAAATAATGATAAATTTATCTCCATGGATGATATCATTTTTGCATCCCATGGCCAGTATAGGAGACTGCTTGTTTTCCCATAGACTTCTTAGCAGATTGTGCTATTATGATCTGGACTTTTTCTGATCTGATAGGTAGTTCTGATCTGAAGGTCCTTCAGTGTAGTTTAATTTGTTTCTTTTTTATGAGCAAGGTTGAGCATCGTTTCATTTCTGTGAGCAGCCTGTTTCTATACCTTTTTTTTCTACTGGTTTATTGGCTTTAACTTTTAGGAGCTCTTTGAACATTAGGGAATTTGCACTTTGTCTGTGATCTGTTACAAATTCTTTTTTCCACTTTGACATTAGTATTTTGTCTTTACTTTGGTGCTTTTTTTGTTGTTGTTTGCTTTTGCCATGAAGCTTTTCTATTTTACATGGACAAATAAGAAAGTTTTCCTGATTTTCCAGGAGGAGAATACTGGAGTGGGTTGCTATTTCCTACTCCAGGGGACCTTTCTGACCCAGGAATTGAACCTGCCTCTCCTGTGTTGCAGGCAGATTCTATACCACTGAGCCACCTGGGAATCCTTCTTCTAGTACATTCTGCCAGTAAATAGTTTCCAAATGTTTTCTTATTACAAAAAAAAAATAATAAATTGAGCATACAAATACACACAGAATAGTTTTATACTGAGTTTATTCATCAGCCAACTTTTAACAACTGTCATTACCTGGCCTGTCTTATTTCTTCTATATTTCCATCCACTCTTTCACCCCATATTACTGTTATTTCTTCCCTATTATTTTGAAGCAAATCTTAGATATTATATTATTTCAGCATGCAAATAGTCTTTTAAAAATTTCATGTTTGTTGCTGGCGTATGTAATATAATTCGTTTTGTTTATTGTTTAATTTTATTGACATAATTTTTGTATATTAAACAAATATCTGATTTAAATTTGGCTTTAAGAATAATCATGTAGCTTTATTTGTATTTTCTTTTTGCTCTGGTTTGATGTTTTATTATCTCTTATTCCACTGTTTCTAGTTTGAAAGTTACCATGCTTGATTGATGTGTCCATTGACGCACAACATTGATGCTATCTCTGTTTCACAATTTCCTTTTCCCTTGACACTTCCAAGTAGCAGAACTTGTATTTTTACATCTTTTTAAAAGTTTCATTGTAATTAATTTTCATTTTTAAATTTTGATTTTTAATTGAAGTAAAGTTGCTGTACCTATTACATGTTACAGGTGTACAATATAGTGAGTGGTTCATAATTTTTAAAGGTTATGATCCATTTATAGTTATTGTAAAATATTAGTTATATTACCCATGTTGTACAATAGATCCTTGCAATGGCACCCCACTCCAGTACTCTTGCCTAGAAAATCCCATGGACGGAGGAGCCTGGTGGGCTGCAGTCCAAGGGGTCGCTAAGAGTTGGACACGACTGAATGACTTCCCTTTCACTTTTCACTTTCATGCATTGGAGAAGGAAATGGCACCCTACTCCAGGGTTCTTGCCTGGAGAATCCCAGGGACGGGGGAGCCTGGTGGGCTGCCGCCTATGGGGTCACACAGAGTCGGACACGACTGAAGTGGTGCAGCAGCAGCAGCCGCAGCCTACTCCATGCCTAGCAGTCTGCGCCTCCGAATCCCTGCCCTTGTATTACCCCTGCCCCTCCCTCTCAGTGCCGGTGACCACTAGTTTGCTCTCTGTATCTGTATCTGCTTCTTTTTTGTTAAATTCGTTATTTTTTGTATTTTTTAGATTTCATACATAGTGGTGCCATGCAGTACTTGTTTTTGTCTGACTTGTTTAAGTTTCCTATGTAAACTTGTATTGTATGTTACTTAATCGCTCTCTAAACTTGTGGTCATCTGGTAGTTTAGCTGCTCAGTCATGCCCAACTTTTGCAGCCTCATGGACTGTAGCTGCCAGGCTCCTCTGTCCATGGGGTTTTCCAGGCGAGTATACAGGAGTGGGTTCCCATTCCTTCTCCAGAGGACTGTCCCAACCCAGGGGTCGAACTCACATCTCCTGCATTGCAGGTGGATTCTTTACTGCTGAGCCACCAGGGACACCCTTTTCTCAACTTCTGTTCTTTAATAAATTGAAAGATATGATCTTGTTTTCTTTCTCATTTAAAGACAGTTCAGTTCAGTCGCTCAGTGGTGTCCGACTCTTTACAACCCCATGGACTGCTGTGCACCAGGCTTCCCTGTCCATCACCAACTCCTGGAGCTTGCTCAAACTCAATTCCATCGAGTGGGTGATGCCATCCATCTGATTAAAGACAATGATCCCAATATTTTATAAGCTTCATGACTGTAGAATCTGTAGACCCCTTTTTCTGTTTAAGGAAGTTATCTTTGTTTTCTAATTTGCCAATAATTTTTGTCAAGAATGGTTGTTTATATTTTGGCATGCATTGAGACTATCATTTGGTTTTATGAATTTAAAAAAAAATTGGTGAATTATAAAACTTTATATAATTAAACTAGATTTGCATTCCTGGGGTAAATTCATGTGGATTAAGATGCATTTCATTCAAAAAATTATAAAGCTGAATTTAATTTGTTAATATTTTGTTCAGAATTTTGCACCCGTATGAATGAGACTGACTTATATTTTCCTTGCATAAATTAAATTTAAATATTATGCAAGTTTCATAAAATGAGTTAGTAGTTGTTTCCTCTTTGTATTCTCTATATAAATTAAAAATATTTTGTTCCCTGAAAGATTAAGATCATTCACCTATAAAGTTATCTCAGCCTGGCAGTATTTCAAGGGAATATTTTTATAGATACAGATACAATGTTTGAAAAGATTTACAGTCCTATAGGTATTCTCTGTTTCTTCTTGAATCAGCTTTGTTAAGTTGTATACTTTTAGCAGAATTTGTCCATTTCATTTAAGTTTTAAATTATTAAACTAATGTTCACAGCGTTCTGATTATGTTTTTATTTTCTGTGTCTAAATTTCTGTAACTCCATTTTTATTTACAACATTGCTTATTTGTGTTCTTCTTTCTTAACTAATATATTTGTCTGGCATTGTTGTTTATTATTATGTCCATTTAATATTAATGAATTATTAAAGAGTATAGCATTTAATAATTTTTATTCCTTCTGTTTTATTGATATTGATTCTCTTTGCTTTTCTAACTTTTACTTTGGACATTTTGTTCACTAAATTTCATCCTTTCTGTAACAAACTTTTAAAAAATACTATGTATCTCATTTATTTTGGCTTGTAGTATTTAAAATTTTTCTTTGATTACTGAGTAATTTATTTAGATGAATATTTTAAATGTCAAGACATAGATTTTTAAAAGTTAGCCATTTGTTATTTTTTGAACTAAATTGCATTGTGGTGGGGGGGGAATATGAAATGTAGGATAGTATCTTTTGAAATTAACTAACACCCTGATACTGGATCATTTTTTGTAAATGCTCCGTATGTGTTTAAGACAATGTTACTCTCTGGTTTTTTGCAGCAGGGATCTTTATAGGTCCATTAAAACAGAGGTCCATCTAGTCAAGGCTATGGTTTCCCAGTGGTCATGTATGGATGTGAGACTTGGACTGTGAAGAAAGCTGAGCACTGAAGAACTGATGCTTTTGAACTGTGGTGCTGGAGAAGACTCTTGCGAGTCCTTTGGACTGTAAGGAGATCCAACCAGTCCATCCTAAAGGAGACCAGTCCTGGGTGTTCATTGGAAGGACTGATGATGAGGCCGAAACTCTAATACTTTGGCCACCTGATGCGAAGAGCTGACTCATTTGAAAAGACTATGATGCTAGGAGGGATTGGGGGCAGGATGAGACGGGGATGACAGAGGATGAGATGGCTGGATGGCATCACGGACTCGATGGACATGAGTATGGGTGAACTCCAGGGGTTGGTGATGGACAGGGAGGCCTGGCGTGCTGCAGTTCATGGGGTCGCAAAGAGTCGGACATGACTGAGTGACTAAACTGAAACTGAACTGAAGACAAGATTGCTGATTTTGCTGTCCAAATCTATATCCTTACTGATTTTGAGCTTTTAATTACTAAGATAAATTTTTCACTTTCCCAGTAGAATGGTTAATTTATTAACTTCCTTGTAATTTTATGTAATTCAGCCTATTTTATTTGATGCAATAAACTTTAGAATTATTTTCCCTCTCTTAGATACATCTATGCTGCTGCTGCTGCTAAGTCACTTCAGTCGTGTTCGACTCTTGCGACCCCATAGATGGCAGCCCACGAGGCTCCTCTGTCCCTAGGATTCTCGAGGCAGGAATACTGGAGTGGGCTGCCATTTCCTTCTCCAATGCATGCATGCATGCTAAATCGCTTCAGTCGTGTCCGACTCTGTGTGACCCCATGGGCAGCAGCCCACCACGCTCCTCTGTCCATGGGATTCTCTAGGGAAGAATGCGGGAGTGGCTGCCACTTCCTTCTCCTAAAAACATCTCTATCTGTGACTACATCTATACTTGTGTCCATATATTTGCATCTATGTTTGTATACCTATCCTCTCAGTTATGCAGCTGATATACAGGCTCGTTTGAAGGCAGGGTTTTAACAAGTTTTAGAAAGACTATTATTTCCATTGCAATTCTTCTTATATCCAGAGTCAAGAATGGATGAGTTGATGACTCCTTTTGTGACAGGCAGGTGAGTCTTTTTTTCTTGCTCTTTCTCCCTCGAGAACGTGGCATCTCTAAGAGCACACTCACTGTGCAAGGGTCTGACTTCCGGCCCTCTACAGTCTGCGCTCAAGGCCTGTCTTCCGTTTGGTGACTGGCTGTTACTTCTCACATCTCTAGGTTTGCGTGTGGACTTTTACCTTCAAGAAACTTGACTCCTAAGTTTCTTAGCATTTTGGTTTTTATTACCTGTTAAAATATTGTTTACCCTAGTGGTTTTTCCTTATTTTCTTGTGAGCTCAACAATGTATTCAAAGCATGTTTGCTATAAACTGTCCAGCAGAAGTTATTTTGTAGTGGACTGTTTTCCCCCAGTTTATCTATTTACCGATTGCCAGAAGAATAAACCTCCCACTTTTATCATTCTTCTTAACCCTTCTTCTTCCTCAATCTGTTCTCCCCAAAGTAACCAGAAGAAAATTTTTATAATGTTAAACAGATTAAGTTATGCATAGAGTAAAATTCAAATGCTTTACCATGGCATACAACACCTATGTAACCTGGCCTCTGATCACTTTTCAGATTTGTCCTCTCCATCTTATAGACTTTGATCAACTATATTCCTTTCTTTCCATGACTTGATAAGCTAATATTGTCCTTGTCTTAGGTTTTTTCTTGATGTGTCCCCTTGGCCAAAAATGCTTTCTCCAAAAGTCTTTCTGGTTTGGTCCCTTCTTTTTATTCAGATTTCAACCTAAATGGCATTTCTTCAGAGAAGACTTCTTTGATCATCCCTTTTAAAGATGCCTCTCCATAACTCTCATTTTACCCTGGTTGTTTTTCTTGTCTTTATTGTCATTTGCAATTATCTTCTTTACTTGTTATTTTTCTCCTTCCCTTCACTGGAATATAAGTTCCATGAAGACAGGGACGTTATTCACTGATATTTGTTTGCCTAGAGAAGTTTGTGTGTGTGCCAAGTCGCTTCAGTCATGTCCGACTCTTTATGGCCCATGGACTGTAGCCCACCAAGCTCCTCTGTCCATGGGATTCCAAGCAAGAATGCTGGCGTCGCCTACCATGCCCTTCTTCAAGGGGCCTCCTGGCGCGGGGACTGAACCGCGGATCTTACATCTCCTGCACTGGCAGGTGGGTTTTTTCAATCAGCAGCACCACCTGGGAAGCCCCTAGCTAAGTTTGGGTACCCAATAAATTCAACACATTCAATATACATTTATCGAATAAAATTCATTTAAAATATTTGTTCAATATCTGCTATGAGTCAGACACTGTTTTAGGTGCTTAGGACACAAAAATGAAATGAAAAAATGAAGATTCCTGCTTTGTAGAGCTTATATTCTAACGAGGTGGATTGACATTAAACAAGAAACAAGCCACATAAGTAACTTATAGAGCCTATTAAAAAGTCACATCTGCAATGGGAAACAAGAGAAGTAAAGCAGAATAGCGGGAGAAGAGGCTTGCAACTTCAAATAAGACAGGCTAGGCCTTAGTGAAATGAGAGGCCTACCGGTGGACTTCCAGGGGAAAGGCGTTGGGCAGCAGGAGCGGCAGGTGCTGGGCTCCACGGGAGAGCGCGGCGGGAGCGGAGTCAGGCGGCGGGCGGGGCGCGTCTGGGGGCAGCGGGATTCCTCGTGGGCCTCTGTGAGGGTTTCGGTTTCTCCTCGGCAGGGAACGGGAGCCGCTGGGGGGTTCTGAGCTGGGGACTGACACGGCCTGACCTGCGTTCCAGAAGGATCGCTCCTGCTTATGCGTTGAGAACAGATGCGGGACGGGCGAGGAGCAGAGAGGGCCGGAAGAGCGGTGAGCGGGCCCGGCAGGAGGGCCGAGGAGGGCCGCGCCCGGGGGCAGGGCCGCGTCCCGGGGGCAGGGCCGCGTCCCGGGGGCAGGGCCGCGTCCCGGGGGCAGGGCCGCGTCCCGGGGGCAGGGCCGCGNAGTCAGGCGGCGGGCGGGGCGCGTCTGGGGGCAGCGGGATTCCTCGTGGGCCTCTGTGAGGGTTTCGGTTTCTCCTCGGCAGGGAACGGGAGCCGCGGGGGGGTTCTGAGCTGAGGACCGACACGGCCTGACCTGCGTTCCAGAAGGATCGCTCCTGCTGCTGCGGTGAGAACAGATGCGGGACGGGCGAGGAGCAGAGAGGGCCGGAAGAGCGGTGAGCGGGCCCCGCAGGAGGGCCGAGGAGGGCCGCGCCCGGGGGCAGGAGGGCCGAGGAGGGCCGCGTCCCGGAGCAGGGCCGCGTGCCGGGGGCAGGGCCGCGCCACCGCCGTGTTGGGGGGAAGCAGAGCACGCGCTTCGGGCGCACGAGGGTGGTGCTGAGTAGGCGTCTAAAGCTCGGAGCAGAGCCCTGGGGAAGGTGATAAACTGGGGAATCATTAGCAGGGAGGTGGCATTTAGAGGCCAGAGCGCGCGTGCAGGTAGAAAAGAGCAGCACTGGAGGCTGAGGACGAGGCGGCGGGGAGGACCCAGCGGGGGCCGGGGAAGCAGCCTCCCGCGCGGAGCCGGGGCCGGAGCAGGAGGCCGCCCGCGCGCCAGTGCGCACCCGCCGGTCTCCGTAAGCCTAGGTTAGAAAGGTGGCGAGCGAACTTGTTTCCCAGTATATACATTTTGTGCTAATAAAAAGCCTGGAGGAGAGCTCTCTGGCAATCCGCCCCCATCGTCTGTAAGCGGAGATGTGATAGGAGAGAACGCGAAGCCCGAAGCCCTGTTTCGGAGCCGCCTCCCTTCCGCCGTCCCGCTCTCCCGGGGGGAGCGTCGGTTGCCTCTCTAGTCTGCCTTTGCTGGGTCTCTCCTTACCATGCCACTGGCTGTGACTTCAGGTCTTCCTATCCCCCATCGGAGATCTTTTTGTTATCTTTGTTGCCATAAAAAAGATTCCCTAGAGAAAGGGCATATAGGAAGTTGATGAAACGGCTCTATCCTCATCGGCACCTCAGCTTGGGCTCGGACTTTATTAGATTTCAGGATAGGTTCTAGCTGCCCAGTATCCTCTCTGATGGTTCGGTGGCAAAGAATCCAACTGCAATAGAGAAGCCGCAGGAGATGTGGGTTCGATCCCTGGGTCAGAAAGATCCCCTGGAGGAGGAAATGGCAACCCACCCTAGCATTCTTGCCTGGGAAATCCCATGGACAGAGAAGCCTGGCAGGCTGCAGTCCCTGGGGTCGCAAAGAGCTGGACGCAGCTGAGCCCACACACGCTCTGTAGTTTCTTTTGTGTGTCTGGATCTGGGCTGGGTGGCATCTTTCTAGGTTTTCTATGGAATTTTATCAAACAGACCTCATCATTTTCGCAACTCTTTGGCATCCTCCCACTCTCCCTCCCCTACAAACCCCCCCAAACCTGGCACATCGTGGGTATTCAGTAAATATTTGTTCAGTTGCGTTGGAAGATTCAGCCTCTAACATGGCAGACACAGTGCTTTCAAAACAACAGAAGATTTTATTTTAAAAATTATCCATTTTTGGAAGCGGGTTGTGGCTTTAAAATTACACATACATATACATATAAACATTATGGTAAAGCTTACCTAAATTACCACCTCAAAAAATTTGAAGTAGTTTATCCCTGTTGGTTTTTCTTCCCACTCAAGTCATCATCTGTTCACAGAGCACCATTAGCAGCTGAAAAGACATGGCAGGGAATTGAACAAATTGAACATTCATAGCAGACAGATTTTCTCCTTCTGCGTGTGTGGATTGGACATGACTGTGAACAGTTGGAGGTCAGACCATCACTAATACGAATAAAACTTTTGATGTTAATTTACCATTAAAAAATATATTAATTTTTGGCAGAGGTGCGAATATCTTTGTCTTGCCTAAAGCTTTATTTCCCGCGATACACAGAAAGCTAAAAGCCACACTGGGCCAATTTAAAAAGCAAGTAAACTTTTTCTTTATTAAAGCCCCATTTTTGTTTCTTCCTGAAAGTACATAGATGGATTTCATTTTCACTCTCTGCAAAGGCCCTTGCGAAAGACTGGAATGATCCGTTGAAGAACAGAGGGATCCTATTAATAAAATACAAGTGTCCTGATTCTGTTGCATTCAGCGGGTAGAAACCCAGCTGGTTCCTTCAGTGGTCATTTTGCCTGTGTCCACTCAGTGTGGATCAAAAGTCTTGTCAAGGAGCGTGAGGATGCATGAAATTACAAGCGGCAATGCTTTGTATGTTAGTAGACCACGCTTCTAGAAAGAATCATCTTTCCTTCAACTGTTGTAAAAACAGATGTCTCTACTATGAGGTGGTAAGTTACAGTTAATGTTAGGGTTAGAGTTAAGGTTCGGAGGCTGTTGGAATAAGGAAAGAAGAGAAAAATATTCAGCTAATAGTCTCTTCACAGCCTAGCAACGGGCTACTGAACAGTCTTAACATCTTTTCTATCACCAGGTACCCATATTACACTCAGAGACTACATTCTGTTCCTAAGTGGAAAGACATATTAAGTAATATTTTGGAAGTGCTTGCTTTTTGTGGTATATCCATTTGTGAAGAAAGAAAATAAGGAATTTTATTTTATTATTGCAACAAAACACAATTATTTTGACATGTTGACATCTGATATGAAATGACATTGATGCTTCAGCTCTGAATGAACCTCCTTTCTGATGGCATTGCTGGAAGTGTTTAAACCAATTGCCCTGGTTTCTCTTCTGTTCTTTATTTCAGTGGATAGCCAGTAATTTTGTAGACTGGTGCTGGCTTTTCATATGATGTTACTATTAAAATAAAATAAAATAAGGTAAAATAAAACCTCTTTAGACATTTAAGAGAGAGGGTCCCGAGATAAGCATTAAATTAAATTAGCATCTATTGTTGACTTTCCTGATTTTCGTTTTTTCTTGACAGTAGAGTAACAGTTTCAGATGAATTAGGGCTCTGGAAACTCCTCAAAAAAACATCTTGAAGCACCTTTCCGCGAGGATGCTGTTGAAGTGAATTTAGGTGTCATTAAACAATTTTTAAAAATCCTGTAAAGGAACTGGGCAGGAATATTTGGCAGGGTTCCAGAGGCTGCGGTCACTGTGGCCCCAGTGAGATGCTGGTGTCTTTTTCCACAGTAAGTACAGAAGACTAAACCTCAAGTGTTTGCTATTGCGCCCGTGGGTGTTAAACACAAGCTCCTTTGAGCTCAGGTTCCTCTTCTTTGAACCCCAGCCTTTTGTTTACATAGCCAGCGCCCCATAAATGATATTAACTCACCCTTCAAATATTAATTTTTGACAGATCTATAAAGCTTGTCTTGTCCAAAGCTTTATATTTCATGATCCACATAGACATAAATTCCTTATAGTGATAAATTTCAATTTGAAAAGCAAGTAATTTTTCCCGAAATACTGTCATCAAGGGCCCAGCCCTGGGCCAGATGTTGTGGAAAGAAAAGAAAACTGGAAGCCATGACCTCCTCCCTCCAAGGAGACCACCACTGAATGGCGTGCACTTATGGGAGAGCTGCTAAGAGATGAGGCGATGTGATCAGATGCTGAGCTCCAAGGCAGCGCCCGGAAATGGTGGAAGATTGCAGAAAGAGAAAGTCTCTGAAAAAGGCTTGTTAACTTCCTTAGACTGAGCTTTGAAAAGAATGTGGAGGAAGTCAGTGAGGAAGAGGACTAGCCCAAGCAGAAGCGCGGCATGGGAAGGGAGCAGTGGAATGAGGGTCTCTGGTGGTGTGTGCTGTGTCGCTCACAGTTGGGAGCAGGGGTTACCATGGCTACCTGGGGACGCTTTGTTTCTTTTTCCTTAAGAATTACATAAGAATGGCATCTCAGGATGTTGAGGGGTCTGTCCCTCTGTTTCACTGATCAATTCAGATGTTCCACCAAAGAAACATTGATCTTTGTAAGAGGTCATATAAGCAGAGTTAAGAAGATTTTAACATGTGACCTTAGTGTCTACTAATCAAGACTTTGAAAAGGAAAATGAGACCACATCTGTAAATAAAATGTCTTTGATTTTCACATCGAAAGTCTTGCATAAGATGCTCTCAGATTCACTCATCTTCTCTGAGACCTGGAATGAAGTGACAAAATCAAGATCTTCCCCAGGATGACAAGAGATTTTGCATTCTCTTGCCAAAAGTATGCATGTTTGAGCTTTTCTGGTTGACAAGTCTGAGTATTCCCTTGAGTGAGACAAAGAAGTCTCTGTCTCCATGCCCCCCACTGTATTTTTGTTGGTCCATTCTCTTCCTTTATCTAATGTGAATTGACAGAGGGCTCCCCCCCGACCTCCGACCTTTTAAAAATTTTTTCCTGATTTGTGGTATTTCAAGAAATCATAGAGTTTAGTTTATTTCACTTCTGGCCTTTTAATGTTCCAGTTTCCTTAGAGTTTTCCACGTTGAATAACCACAGAAAAACCTTCTTACAAATAGAGTACTGGATCCTTGAAAGCCTCCTACCGATATCCAGA
>SJYB01009325.1:0-11063 GCA_006408585.1 Antidorcas marsupialis | reverse complement strand
CTCTTTTTCAGGCTGATCCCTTGGAGCATAGAGACTCCCTGCATTTACTTATCTGCCCGGGTTTCTAAGACCTGAATTGGAAGACGTTCTGCATCTTCACACCCTCCAGAGACTGGGAGGTCACCTGTGGCCTCTGTGAACATGGCAAACTTCTTGTTTCAAAGTTTTATTGGTTCTTTGTGTAAACCAAGGAATATCAGCCTCTTTCTCTCCTCTATTTTCTTATCTACAACATTCATTCCTTATCTCTCTCTCAATCAATGGTTGACTCCATCCCCGCTTTGAATTACTCTGGATCAACTGTGGCTGGACCCTGTCAGGGATTCCTTTCCCAACGAAGCAGGGAAATGGACCCTCATCTCGAGATGAGGAGGGAAAAAAGGGGCTCTTCTTGAGTTGTACCGGGAACCTCGGTGTTCCTCTCGAGTGGAAACGGGTATATCAGGGAAATTCTTGACTTGCCTCAAGGGTGCCAAGGACACTTCTGAAGCTCGAGAAGGAAAGGGGGATTTCTTTCAAGATGCTGCAGTGGAAAGGGCCTCATCTCGCGTTGAGGGGAGAATTACCTGGTTTTTCTTGAGTTGCACCAGGAAACGTGGGGTTCCTCTCAAATTATGATGGTGACCACAGGGACCCACTCATGTTTTCTCAGGAACGTCAAGTCTCCATGCGAGTTGTGAGGGGCCTCTCGCAATTCCTCTGCAGTCAGTACCGGGCCCTAGGTGCTCATCTGGAGTTAAAGCCAGAACCTCAGGGTTCATCTCTAGGTCTGCATGGAACTCAGGGTTCCTATGGAGTTTCAGCAGGGGAGTCAGACCTCGTCTCATGTGGATACATGCACGTCCGCTTTCCTCTAGAGCTGGAAAAGTAGTGTAAGGCTTCCTGTCTAGTTGACATAGGGATCTGTGCCTTTCTCTCGAGGTGTCACTGGGCTGTCACACCTGCCATTGTGTTTGTGGTCGATCCTCGGTGTGACACTCGTGTCAGTGCAGGGGAATCTAGTGTATCTGGAGTGGAGTGAGACATCGGGGTTTTTTGAATTGTGGCACACCCTTTGAGTTCCTCTCGACTTTCGAGTTGAGACCGCCTCCTCTTGAGGTGCAACTGGAATGCTGGGATTCATTTCCTGAAGAAGCAGGGAAATTGACCCTCTTCTGGACTGAGGAGGAAAGACAGGACTCCTCTTTAGTTGTGGCAGGACACTCACTGTTTTCCTTGAGTGGACACGGGATATGTCAGAGAACTTCTTGAGTTGTCTCAAGGGTGTCAAGGACCCTTTCAAGACTTAAGAGGAAAGGTGGGATTTCTCTCCTGAAGCAAGAGCGGAAAAGGTCCTCATCTAGCTTTGATGGGAAAATCTCCTGGTTTTTCTCGAGTTTCAGCACTAAACTTTGTGTTCCTCTCAAGTTACAACAGGGACCTCAGGGACCCGCTCATGTGTCTCAGGAAAGTCCAGTCTCCATGCGAATTGCAAGGGGCCTCTAGGGATTTTTCTCCATTCGGTGCCGGGTCCTAGGTCCTCACCTGGAGCTGAGCCTGGAACCTCAGATTTCTTCTCAAGTGCTGATTGGTTGTTGGAGTTCCTATGGAATTTCAACAGGAGAGTCGGGCCTCATCTCGTGTGGAGACATGAGAGCCCTCTTTCCTCTCAAGCTGTAACAGTAGTGTTAGGCTTCCTGTCGATATGACATAGGGATATGTGGCTTTCTCTCGAGTGTCACAGGGCTGTCACACATGCCATTGTGTTTTGATTCGATACTTGGGGTGACAGTCGAGTCAGTGCAGGAGTATCAGGTTTATCTGGAGTGGTTTGGGACACTGGATCTTTCTGAATTGTGGCACGACCACTGGAATTCCCCTGGAATTTCAAATTTAGACCGCCTCAACTTGAGGTGCGACAGGAACTCTAGGATTCTTTTCCCGATGAAGCAGGAAAATGGACTCTCATCTCGAGATGAAGAGGGAAAAACAGGGCTCTTCTTGAGTTGCAACAGACACTCGTTGTTCCTCTCAAGTGGAGACAAGTATGTCAGGGAACTTCTTGAGTTACATCAAGGGTGTCAAGGACCCTATCGAGGCTCAAGTGGGATTTCTCTCAAGACACCACAGCAGTGTATGCTCCAGAGGCCGTGACACAATTCAAAAAGACCCCCATTGTCCCAATCCACTTCAGATACACCTGATTCCCTTAAACTGACCTGACTGTCACCTCAAGTATTGACTCATAACATGATGGCATATGTGATAGCCCTGTGGTACCTCGAGAGAAAGCCACATTTCCCTATGTCAACTCTTCAGGAAGACTGACACTACTTTTACAGCTCGAGAGGAAAGCGGACTTGCATGTCTCAACATGAGACGAGGCCTGAGTCCTCTGTTGAAACTCCAGTGGAACCCCGAGATCCATGTCACCACTGGAGAGGAACCCTGAGGTTCTAGCTGCAACTCCAGACAAGGACCTAGGACATGGCAATGGCTGAACAGGAATCCCAAGAGGCCCTGGGCAACTCACATGGAGACTGGACTTTCCTGAAGTAACAAGAGCAGGTCCCTCAGGTCCCAGTCATAACTCAAGAGGAACCCCAATTTTCCTGCCGCAACTCAAGAAAAACCAGGAGATTCTCCCCTCAACACGAGATGAGGCCCTTTTCCTCTGTGGTGTCTCTAGAGAAATCCCACCTTACCCTCTTGAGCCTCGATAGTGTCTTTGACACACTTGATGTAACTCAAGAAGTTCCCCAACATACCTGTTTCCACGTGAGAGGAACACCAACGGTCCTGACACAACTCAAGAAGAGCCCCGTTGTTCCCTTCTCATTCGAGATGAGTGTCTATTTCCCTGATTCCTTTGGAAAGGTATCCCAGAGTTCCCGTCACACCTCAAGAGGAGTTGGCCTCAACTTGAAACTCGAGAGGAACTCAAGCGTCATGCTACCGTGGTCCAGCCCCAGTTGGTTCCAGAGTATCTGAAGCTTGGATTGCTAGGCCAGAGAGGTATATAGATATGAGAAAGAGGCTGATATTCCTTGGTTTACAAAAAATTAATAAAGTCTCAAGAAAAGAGACTCACTCTGTTCTCATAGGCCACAGGCACCTGCTTGAATAGCAGAGGCTGCAGAAGCCCGGGCAGAAGGTGAACGCATTGAGCCTCTGTCTTCCAAGGGATCATACTGAAAACCAGAGGGAGTAAGAGGGAGAAAGAGAGAAAGAATTGACATGATGAATGTCAAGCATGTGCAAAAACTTTGTAACTATACTTTCAAAGGTGCTTATATACCCTAAGTTTTACATAATGGAAGATGCAGAGTCATGAAGGGTCAGCAGTCCTAAACCTTATTGATATCAGGCTTTCTTTCTACATAACTTTGCAAATACAAAAGGTCTCAGGTGATTTATATTATTTTCTGGCCAGGAGGCATATTAACATTTTATGGCATTTTTCCTTGATAAATGTTAATCAACCATAAACCTCATTTTCCCTTGAAGTGTTTTTCTTTAATCTGCATCACCCTCAAAGTACTAAATAAAGTTACATTCTTATAGAACCAAGGTGCAGTGGGTTACAACAAAAAATTACTTAACTCAAAGACCTAATGTTTCTACTTGTTTTTTCTATATACCAACTATATTAATTAATGCACTCCCGGGTACACAACATATAATAGATATGAAAATTTGGCAGCAAGTATTCACTCAATAAAGAAACCCTTAACCAGTTCTATTCTAGTGATTTTTTAACTCCTCGAAAGGCTATACTTTCCTAGAATTTTTTAAGCATCCTTTGGCTTTTGTGGTTGGGCAGCTGTAAACAATCATATGTGTAGTAGTAAACGTCTGGATAAACCTGTCAGGCAAGTTCGAAACCTATCAGATGGGTCTGAATATAAACACTCAAATTACACCAAAGAGACTTATTAACTAGACCTCTAAGTTAATTTCATTTAGAGAAAGGTGGTCGGTTATATCCCCCCATTAATTTCAGAGGTGTTGGTGAGAGACATGAAATAATAAAACAGATTCTGGATTTGGGGTAGATGCTCAGGGAGAGGACCTCTTGAGACCTGATCTGCCTTGCACTGTCAGGATCTTCAGCATCACCTTGTCATGAATAGGATCTCCAGTACAGGCTCCCAGCATTGTGCCACAATTCAAAAAGACCTTGATGTCCAAATCAACTCGAAATAAAACTGATTCCCCTACCTGACTCGACTGTCACCCTGAGTATCGATTCAAAACATGATGGCACATGTGACAGCCCTGTGGCACCTAGAGAGAAAGCTACAGATCCCTAGGTCAACGCGACAAGAAGACTGACACTAATTTTCCAGCTCGAGAGGAAAGCGGACTTGCATGTCTCCATACGAGAAGAGGCCTGACTTCCCTGTTGAAATTCTATAGGGTCCTGAGATCCATATCAGCACCAGAGAGGAAACCTGAGTGTCCGGCCTCAATTCCAGATGAGGACCTCGGCCCCATCACTGACTGGAGAGGATTCCCGAGAGGCCCCTCGCAACTTGCATAGATACTTGACTTTCCTGAGGCACCATGAGCGGGTCCCTGTGGTCCCCATCACAACTCTAGAGTAACACTGAGTTTCATGCCGCAACTCCAGGAAAAACAGGAGATTCTCCCCTCAACGCGAGATGAGGCCTTTTTCCACAGTGGCATCTTGAGAGATCTCACCTTCCCTCTTGAGCCTCGAAAGGGTCCTTGACACCCCTGACGCAACTCAAGAAGTTCCCAGACATACCCATCTCCACTTGAGAGGAACACCCAGGATCCCGCCACAACACAAAAAAGCCCCGTTTTTCCTTCCTACCTCGAGATGAGGGTCCATTTTTCTGCTTCATTGGGAAAGGAATCCCAGCATTCCCGTCGCACCTCAAGAAGAATCGGTCTCAACTTGAAAGTTGAGAGGAACTCCAAGGGTCGTGCCACAATTCCATCAGTCCCCAATGTCCCAATCCACTCCAGTACACCTGATCACCCTGCATTGGCTCGACTGTCACCTCGAGTATCAACTCAAAACACAATGGCAGGTGAGACAGCCCTGTGACACCTCGAGAGAAAGCCAGAGATCCCTATGTCAATTCGACAGGAAACCTAACACTACTTTGACAGCTTGAAGATGAGCGGACTTGCATGTCTCCACAAGAGACAAGTCCTCACTCCCCTGTTGAAACTCCATAGGAACCCCAAGATCAATGTGAGCCCTGCAGAGGTAACCTAAGGTTTGGCCTCAACTACAGATTAGGCCCTAGGCCCTAGCACCGAGTGGAGAGGAATTCCGAGAAACCCGTTGCAACTCACATGGAGACTTGACTTTCCTGAGGCAACATGAGCAGGTCACTGAGGTCCCTGTCCTAACTCGAGAAGAACCCCAAGTTTCCTGCTGCAACTCGAGAAAAACAAGGATACTCTCCCCTCAATGCGAGATGAGGCCTTCTTCTGTTGCGATGTTTTGAAAGAAATCCCTCCTTCCCTCTTGAGCCTTGAAAAGATCCTTGACACTCTTGACGCAACTCAAGAAGTTCCCCGACATACCCATCTCCATTCAAGAGGAACAGCGAGTGTCCCACCACAAGTCAAGAAGAGCCCCGTTTTTTCCTCCTCATCTCGAGTTGAGTGTCCATTTCCCTACTTTATCAGGAAAGGAATCCTGGCATTCCCATCGCACCTTAAGAGGAGGCAGTCTCTACTTGAAACTCGAGAGAAATGCCAGGGTTCGTGCCACCATTCGAACAGACCCCAATGTCCCAGTCCACTCCAGATACCCCTGATACTCCTGCAGTGAATCGACTGTCACCTCAAGTATTGACCCAAAACACGATGGCAGATGTGACATCTATGTGGCACCTTGAGAGAAAGCCAAAGATCCTTATGTCAACTCGACAGGAAGCCTGACACTATTTTGACAGCTGGAGAGGAAAGTGGACCTGCATGTGTTCACCTGAGACGAGGCCTTACACTACTGTTGAAACTCCATAGGAACCCCAAGATGCATGAAGATGCCCTGAAGAGGAATCCTGAGGTTCTGGCCTCAACTCCAGATGAGGACTTCATCCCCGGCACTGACTGAAGAGGAATCCAAGAGGCCCCTCGAAATTCGCATGGAGACTGGACTTTCCTGAGGCCACATGAGTGGGTCCTTGAGGTCCCCATCATAAATTGAGAGGAACCGCAAGTTTCCTGCCGCAACTCGAGAAAAACCAGGAGATTCTCCCCTCAATGCCAGATGAGGCCCTTTTCCACTGCAGCATCTCGAGAAAAATTCCACCTTCCCTCTTGACCCTCAAAAGGGTCTTTGACACCCTTGATGCAACTCAAGAAGTTCCCTGACATACCCGTCTCCACTCGAGAGGAACACTGAGTGCTCCACCACAACTCAAGAATAGCCCCTTTTTTCCCTCCTCATCTTGAGATAAGAGTCCATTTCCCTGCTTCATCCGGAATGGGATCAAGCTACTGGGGTCCAGCCCGAATACTAAAGGTCTCAGATGATTTACATTATCTTCTGGCCAGGAGGCCTGTTAACACTTCATGGCATTTTTCCTTGGTATATGTTGATCAACCAAAAAACTCATTTCCCTTGAAGTGTTTTTCTTTAATCTGCATCACCTTCAAAGTACTAAATAAAGTTACATCCTTATAGAACAAAGGTGCAGAGGGTTAAAACAAAGAAAGTACTTAACTCAAAGATCTAATGTTGCTACTTGTTTTTTCTATATACCAACTATATTAATGCACTCCCGGGTACACAACAAATAAAGGATATGAAAATTTGGCAGCAAGTATTGGCTCAACAATGAAACATTTAACCAGTTCTATTCTAATGATTTTTTAACTCCTCAAAAGGCTCTACATTCCTAGAAATTTTTAAGCATCCTTTGCCTCTCGCAGTTGAGAGGCTGTAATCAATCATATGCATAGTAGTAAAAGTACGGATAAACCTGTCAGGCAAGTTCGAAACCTATCAGATGGGTCTGAATTGAAACACTCCAATTAGGCCCAGGAGACTTATTAACTAGACCTCTAAGTTAATTTTATTTATAGAAAGGTGGTCGGGGATACCTACCCATTAATGTCAGAGGTGTTGGTGAGAGACATGAAATAATAAAACAGACAGATTCTTGTTTCAGGGTAGATACTCGGGCAGAGGACCCCTTGAGACCTGATCCCCCTTGCACTGTCAGGATCTTCTGCATGACCTTGTCATGACTGGGATCTCCTGTACAGGCTCCAGGCATCGTGCCACAATTCAAAAAGACCCCAATGTCCCAATCCACTCCAGATACACCTGACTCCCCTGCACTTACTCGACTGTCACCCTGAGTATCGACTCAAACCACGATGGTAGGTTTGAGAGCCCTGTGGCACTCGAGAGAAGCCACAGATCACTATTTCAACTCGACAGGAACAATGACACTACTTTTACAGCTCGAGAGGAAAGCAGACTTGCATGTCTCCACACCAGACGAGGCCTGACTCCCCTGTGAAACTCCATAGAAACCCTGAGATCAATGTCAGCACTGGAAAGGAAGCCAGAGCATCTGGCCTCAAATCAAGGTGAGGACCTAGGCCACAGCACCAACTGGAGAAGAATCCCCAGAGGGCCCTCACAATTCGCATGGAGACTGGAGTTTCCTGAGGCAACTCGAGGGGGTCCCTGAAGTTCCCGTCAAAACTCGAGAAAGATCCAAGTTTCCTGGCACAACTCGAAAAAAACAGGAGATCCTCCCCTCAGTGCAAGATGAGGCCCTTTTTGCTGCGGCATCTTGAGTGAAATTCCATCTTCACTCTTGAGCCTTGAAAGGGTCCTTGACACCTTTGATGCCACCTAAGAAGCTCACCCACATACAATTCTCCACTCGAGAGGAACACTGAGTGTCCCACCACAACTCAAGAAAAGCTCCATTTTTCCCTCCTCATCTCGAGATGAGGGTCCATTTCCCTGCTCCATCAGGAAAGGAATCCCAGCATTCCCATCACAACTCAAGAGGAGGCGGTCTTAACTTAAAACTCGAGAGGAACTCCAGGGGTCATGCCACAATTCCTAAAGACCCCAATGTCCCAATCCATTCCAGATCAACCTGATACGCCTGCAATGACTCGACTATCACCCTAAGTTTCAACTCAAAACACGATGGCAGGTGTGACAGCCCTGTGTCATCTCGAGAGAAAGCCACAGATCCCTATGTCAACTGGACAAGAAGCCTGACACTACTTTGACAGCTCAAGAGGAAAGCGGACTTGCAAGTCTCCACATGAGACAAGGCTTGACACCCCTGTTGGAATTCCATAGGAACCCCAAGATCCATGTCAGCACTGGAAGGAGCTCTGAGGTTCTGGCCTCAACTCCAGATGAATACCTAGGCCCCAGCACCACTATAGGACCCTCACAACTGGCCTGGAGACTTGACTTCCCTGAGGAAACACGAGGAGGTCCCTGAGGTCCCCGTCGTAACTCGAGAGGAGCCCCATGTTTCCTGTCGCAACTCGAGAAAAACCAGGAGATTCTCCACTCAACACAAGATGAGGTCCTTTTCCACTTCGGCATCTCGAGAAAATCCCACCTTCCCTCTTGAGCTTCCAAANTCCATAGGAACCCCAAGATCCATGTCAGCACTGGAAGGAGCTCTGAGGTTCTGGCCTCAACTCCAGATGAATACCTAGGCCCCAGCACCACTATAGGACCCTCACAACTGGCCTGGAGACTTGACTTCCCTGAGGAAACACGAGGAGGTCCCTGAGGTCCCCGTCGTAACTCAAGAGGAGCCCCATGTTTCCTGTCGCAACTCGAGAAAAACCAGGAGATTCTCCACTCAACACAAGATGAGGTCCTTTTCCACTTCGGCATCTCGAGAAAATCCCACCTTCCCTCTTGAGCTTCCAAAGGGCCCTTGACACCCTTGATGCAACTCAAGAAGTTCCCTGACATGCCCGTCTCCACTCAAGAGGAACACCGAGGGTCCTGCCACAACTCAAGAAAAGCCCCGTTTTTCCCTCCTCATCTAGAGATGAGGGTCCATTTCCCTGCTTCACTGGGAAAGGAATCCCGGTGTTCCCTTCGCACCTCAAGAGGACGTGGTCTCAATGTGAAACTGGAGAGGAACTCCAGAGATCATGCCACCATTCCAAAAGATCCTGATGTCCCAATCCACTCCAGATACACCTGATTCCCCTGCACTGACTCAACTGTCACCCTGAGCATCGACTCAAAACACGATGGCAGTTGTGACAGCCCTGTGTCACCTTGAGAGAAAAACACAGATCCCTGTACCTACACCAGGATTTCTTTCCCAAAGAAACAAGGAAATGGACCCTCATCTCGAGATGAGGAGGGAAAAACAAGACTCTTCTTGAGTTGTGGCGGGACATTTGCTGTTCCTCTAGAGTGGAGACGGGTATGTCAGGAAACTTCTTGAGTTGCATCAAGTGTGTCAAGGACCCTTTCGTGGCTCAGGAGGGAAGGTGGGATTTCTCTCAAGATGCTGCAGCGGAAAAGGGCTTCATCTCACATTGAGGGGAGAATCTCCTGGTTTTTCTCGAGTTGCAGCAGAAAACCTGGGGTTCCTCTCGATAGTTACAACGGGGACCTCAGAGACCAGCTCGTGTTGCCTCAGGAAAGTCCAGTCTCCATGCGAGTTGGGAGGGGCCTCTTGGATTCCTCTCCAGGAAGTACAAGGCCTAGGTCCTCATCTGGATTTGAGGTCGGAACCTCAGTGTTCCTCTCCAGTGCTGACTTGGATCTCGGACTTCCTATGGAGTTTCAACAGGGGAGTAACATCTCATCTCATGTGGAGACATGGAAGTCCGCTTTCCTCTCAAGCTATAAAAGTAGTGTCAGGCTTCCTGTCAAGTTAACATGAGGATCTGTGACTTTCTTTCCAGGTGCCACAGGGCTGTCACGTCTGCTATCATGTTTTGAGTCAACACTCGGGGTGACAGTCAAGTCCGTGTAGGGGAATCAGGTTGATCTGGAGTGGATTGGGACACTGGGGTCTTTCTGAACTATGGCACGACCCCTGGAGTTCCTCTCGAGTTTCAAATTGAGACCACTTCCTCTGGAGATGCGATGGGAATGCCGGGATTCCTTTGCCGACAAAGTAGAGAAATGGACTCTCATCTTGAGATGAGGAGAGAAAAACGGGGCTCTTCTTGAGTTGTGGCAGGACAGTCGGGGTTCCTCTCGAGTGGAGACGGTTATGTCAGGAAACTTCTGGAGTTGCCTCAAGGGTGTCAAGGGCCTTTTGAGGCTCAATAGGGAAGGTGGGATTTCTCTCGAGATGCCACAGCAGAAAAGGGCCTCATCTTGCATTCAGGGGAGAATCTCCTGGTTTTTCTCAAGTTGCAACAGGAAATTTGGGGTTCCTCTTAAGTTACGACGGGGACCTCAGTGACCCGCTCATGTTGCCTCAGGAAAGTCAAGTCTCCATGCAAGTTGCAAGGAGTCTCTCAGGATTCCTCTCCAGTCGGTGCTGGTACCAAGGTCCTCATCTAGATTTGACGCCAGAAACTCAGGGTTCCTCTCTAGTGCTGACATGGATCTTGGGGTTCCTATGGAGTTCCAACAGGAAAGTCAGGCCTCATCTCATGTGGAGACATGCAAGTCTGCTTTCCTCTCGAGCTTTAACAGTAGTGTCAGGCTTCATGTCGAGTTGACATAGGGGTCTGTGGCTTTCTCTCGAGGTGCCACTGGGCTGTCACACCTGCCATCCTGTTTTGAGTTGATACTCGGGGTGACAGTCGAGTCAGTACAGGGGAATTGGGCTTATCTGAAGTGGATGGCGACATCAGTGTCTTTTCAAATAGAGGCACAAGTCTTGGGGATGCACTCAAGTTTCAAGGTGAGACTGGCCTCCTCTTGAGGTGCGAGAGGAACGTCAGGATTCCTTTCCCCGCCAAGCAGGGGAATCGACCCTCATTGCCAGTTGAGGAGAGAGAGAACATGGGTCTTTTTGAGTTGTGGCGTGAAACTCAGTGTTCCTCTCGAGTGGAAACACGTATCTCGGTGGATTTCTTAAGCTGCATCAGTTCAGTTCAGTTCAGTCACTCAGTCGTGT
>SJYB01009324.1:0-10753 GCA_006408585.1 Antidorcas marsupialis | reverse complement strand
TCTTGTTTTTGTATCCATTCAGCCATTCTTTGTCTGTTGGTTGGGGCATTCAACCCATTTACATTTAAGGTAATTATTGATAAGTATGATCCCATTGCCATTTACTTTATTGTTTTGGGTTCGAGTTTATACACTCTTTGTCTGTTTCCTGTCTATTTGGTGGTGCTGAATTCTCTCAGCTCTTGCTTGTCTGTAAAGCCTTTGATTTCTCCCTCATATTTGAATGAGATCCTTGCTGGGTACAGTAATCTTGACTGTAGGTTATTTTCTTTCATCACTTTAAGTATGTCCTGCCATTCCCTCCTGGCCTGAAGAGTTTCTATTGAAAGATCAGCTCTTATCCTTATGGGAATCCCCTTGTGTGTTATTTGTTGTTTTTCCTTTGCTGCTTTTAATATTTGTTGTGTTTGATCTTTGTTAATTTGATTAATATGTGTCTCGGGGTGTTTCACCTTGGGTTTATCCTGTTTGGGATTCACTGAGTTTCTTGGACTTGGGTCATTATTTCCTTCCCCATTTTATGGAAGTTTTCAACTATTATCTCCTCAAGTATTTTCTCATGGTCTTTCTTTTTGTCTTCTTCATCTGAGATTCCTATGATTTGAATGTTGGGGCATTTAACATTGTCCCAGAGGTCTCTGAGATTGTGCTCATTTCTTTGAATTCGTTTTTCTTTTTTCCTCTCTGCTTCATTTATTTCTGCCATTCTATCTTCTACCTCACTTATCCTATCTTCTGCCTCTGTTATTCTACTGTTGGTTCCCTCCAGAGTGTTTTTCATCTCATTTATTCCATTATTCATTATATATTGACTCTTTTTTATTTCTTCCAGGTCCTTGTTTAACCTTTCTTGCATCTTATCAATCCTTGACTCCAGGCTATTTATCTGTAACTCCATTTTGTTTTCAAGATTTTGGATCATTTTCACTATTATTATTCGGAATTCTTTTTCTGATAGATTCCCTATCTCTTCCTCTTTGGTTTGGTTTGGTTTGGTGGGCATTCATCCTGTTCCTTTACCTGCTGTGTATTCTTCTGCCTCTTAATCTTGTTTATATTGCTGTGTTTTGGGTGGAGTTTCCTCACTGTGTATGCAGTTTGATGGGTGGCTTGTCAAGGTTTCCTGATTAGGAAAGCTCGTGTCAGTGTTCTGGTGGGTGGAGCTGGATTTCTTCTCCCTGGAGTTCAATGAAGTGTCCAGTAGTGAGTTATGAGACGTCAGTGGTTTGGTGTGTCTTTGGGCTGCCTGTAAATTGAAGCTCAGGGCTAAGTTCCTGTGTTGCTAGAGAATTTGCATGGTATATCTTGCTCTGGATCTCGTTGGCCCTTGGGTGGTGCTTGGTTTCAGTGTAGGTATGGAGGCATTTGATGAGCTCCTATCGATTAATGTTCCCTGGAGTCAGGAGTTCTCTGGTATTCTCAGGATTTGGAGTTAAGCCTCCTGCCTCTGGTTTCCAGTCTTATTCTTACAGTATCCTCAAGACTTCTCCATCTGTCACTTCCAAGGTGGTTCCCTCTGTTTTAGGTTCTGCTGTTTGCTGGTCTCCTCAGTGTCTAATTTCCGCCCTGACACAAGGGGGCGGTGGTGGACACTTTTTTAGGCTCACTTGTTCAGTCATGCTGTGGGGAGGGAGGAACGCTGCAAACAAATAACACTGGCGTCTGTGGGGAGTGTTCCTAGTGTCTTGGGCACACTGGGTTTGCCCCCACTCATGGCGTGTGTGCTTGCACTGTCTACACTGCTTAAGCTCTAGGTTGCTCTGCCAGGAACTGTCTGAGGCCGGCTCTGGGTTGTATGCACTTCCCAGGTCTAAGCCTCTCAGTTTCGGGTACTCCTGAGAGGTGCAGAGCTGGTTGGCCTGCATTTTGTGTCCTTCCCAGGTCCGAGCAGCTCGGGTGACCAGGTGTTTGGTGAGTGTGGTCGCTGTGACTTATCGCCTCCCACCGTCCCTACCGGTCAGTTTTCTGGGTGTACAACCGGCGCACCTTTTCCGACGGATATCGACCATCCAGAATTGCAAGAAGTCTTGGTCAGTAATGAAGCCTGCTTGCAGTTTGGTAGATAATGCCTCTCTGGGGCCGTGATTGCCCGCTTCAGGCTCTGGCGGGGAATGGGCCAGTCTGCAGCCGGCTATCTCTGCTCAGTCCTTTATTCTGGGAGCGGGCCTGGCATCATCTTAGGTTAGGGCTTTTCACCAGGTAGCTATCCCACAGTCTAGTTTGCTATCTCAAGTTAGTTCCCTCAGATTGCCCTCTGGGCATTCAGGTCTAGTCCTTACTCTGAGCAATGCAGCCCATGCCTCCCTGCTCAGCCCCCGCTCGCTAGTGGCGGATGCAGGCATCTGAGCTGCTTCTCTGCTGGGAGTAATGTTGGGCATGGAATCTGTGAGTTTTACTTATTTATTTTTCCTCCCAGTTATGTTGCCCTCTGTGATTCCAGGGCTCGCCACAGACTTGCCAGTGAGAGTGTGTTTCCTGGTGTTTGGAAACTTCTCTCTTTTTTAAGACTCCCTTCCTGGGACGGATCTCCATCCTTACCTCTTTTGTCTCTCTTTTTATCTTTTGTATTTTTTCCTACCTCCTTTTGAAAACGATGGGCTGTTTTCTAGGTGCCTAATGTCCTCTGCTGGCATTTAGAAGTTGTTTTGTGGAATTTATTCAGCATTCAAATATTCTTTTGATGAATTTGTAGGGGAGAAAGTGTTCTCCCCATCTTATTCCTCCACCATCTTAGGACCACTTCCCACAGAGTTTTAAATTTTGCTGTAATACTTTTTTTTTTTCCCAAGGACTTTCTCTTATTCTCTAATTGCTCCCTTTTATAGCACTCTGTTCCCATTTTATAAACCCACTGTCATTTTTACACTTCTGAGAATATGAATTTGGATTTTTTGTAACGTTCTCTTCTGTTTCCTGTAGTATATTTGTCTTTTTCTCCAGAAATTGTTCTGTTTATTCATCATGATCTCTTTCACTTCCTTCAAATATCTGGTAAACATTTGTCCATCCATATTTGGGGGTAAAGGACTCAGGTTCGATCCCTGGATCAGGAGGATCCCCTGGAGAAGGCGATGTCTACCCAATCCAGTATTCTTGTCTGTAGAATCCCATGGACAGAGCAGCCTAGCGGGCTACAGTCCATAAGGTCACAAAGAGTCAGACAGGACTGAGTGACTAACAGTACACTCCTACGTTTGGATTACTTGGCATTTAATAGAGGTGGTTGTCAGAGGCTTTCTACTTCACATGCCTCTTTAAAGCTATTGCTTTTTCAGTTCCGATACTTGACACTGGGCTGGAGTCTTCCTCCTACTGGGTAAGTGGTCTTGGCTCTTCCTGGCCTCCCCTCAACTCAAGTATCTGCTCTTACCTTTTGTAGAATTTCTTCAGGGACTTCTGGTTGAAGTTTGTTTCTCCATTGTCATAGCACAACTTGGAGGATGCAGGCTTTGACCTAGGAGTACTTTAGTGTCTACTTTTTCTGGTGAGAAAATCACTTGGGCATTTAACTTTGTTACATCTTCCCACAGAAAGGGAATAGGGCATTCAGGNCTATTGCTTTTTCAGTTCCGATACTTGACACTGGGCTGGAGTATTCATGCTACTGGGTAAGTGGTCTTGGCTCTTCCTGGCCTCCCCTCAACTCAAGTATCTGCTCTTACCTTTTGTAGAATTTCTTCAGGGACTTCTGGTTGAAGTTTGTTTCTCCATTGTCATAGCACAACTTGGAGGATGCAGGCTTTGACCTAGGAGTACTTTAGTGTCTACTTTTTCTGGTGAGAAAATCACTTGGGCATTTAACTTTGTTACATCTTCCCACAGAAAGGGAATAGGGCATTCAGGCAGATACAGAAAGCTGTGCCATATATATGCTCTTTTCCCCCCAATTATATAAGATCTGAGGTAGAGAATGGAGAGTTTACATGTACGAATGCCCTGGGCTGACCTTGATCATCCAGCTGCTTTTGGAACTTGTTTCACTGGGTATTGCCCTGCCTGTGGCTGAGGACCCCCTGCGCCAAATGTAGCACCCTGGTGGGTTGAAGGATGGGGAGACCAATCCCTTTGGTCTCCCTGGTGAGGCAGGGTACAGGAGTACGGGTGGATTTGTGGCCTTCGGAGGAGTGTTGGTGGAAGCTCTGAACTTTGTGGAGGGCTTCTCACTTTTTATGGCGGGGGAAGCATGGGAGTCACTGAAGGAGGAGCCACATGGATTCAGTCAGGATCGTCATTAAGCTCTGACCCAAGAGAGACAGCCTTTTTCTGAGGTTCAGTCTTCTCCCTGAACCATACCTTCCTTCTCTTCTGCAAATTCGTATTCTTCAGAATGACTTAGAAAAACCGGTTGAGGTCAGACATTGTGAACCCACTCCTTGTACCTGCCCACCCTTGATCTGAGGGGAGTTGATAACACCAGTGCCAGGCAGAGCTAATGGGAGGACCACCAAGAGTTCTCCTTCTGGGAGTATGTCCTCTGAAGAAAGGCCCTTCGTGAAGCCAGAGCTCAGAGTTTGGGGGACCATTTTTCACCACTGTATGGCTCAAGCTAGTTGACTTTTATGCCAGCAAAACCATGAAGGGCTGATCACAAGTGCCAATAGGAAATGCCTGCCTCCTCTTCCCAGCCTTCATGGATGGGGCTCAACCTGCAGTCTTCTGAGAAACGTGAGGTCTGCGTGATGTGGGAAATTTGGCGGCACCTGGAGAAACATTGCTTTCATGGGTACTGCAGGGAAGCAGCGGGGTTTGCCAGTCAAGGCTCACAGTACACTTTGTCTCTTGGTAGGAAAAATCAAGGCACATGAGAGACTTGCCCCTCAACCGCTGTTTACTTTTGTGCTGGTTCTGAAGGGTTAGCCAGCCCCTCTGAGGATGGATGTTTTGAGAGAGACCCGACAACCCCTAAGTCAAAGGCTTAGTCAGTATCCCAGGTTTCAAACCCAAGAGTTGACAACAGTCTATGGACTGTCCTGTCTTAAAAAAAAAAAAAAATAGCCTCCTTCATTCNTTCTGAAGGGTTAGCCAGCCCCTCTGAGGATGGATGTTTTGAGAGAGACCAGACAACCCCTAAGTCAAAGGCTTAGTCAGTATCCCAGGTTTCAAACCCAAGAGCTGAGAACAGTCTATGGATTGTCCTGTCTTAAAAAAACTGGCCTCCTTCATTCCTGCCCCCTCCCTAAACAGTCTAAGAGGTTTAAGAGAGGAAGCCAGAGCCTAGTTTAATTTCTGGAGCAAAGGCGGCAGTGACTATCCACAGTTTGGCTGTAAGAATTTCCTGGAGAAGCCACGGAGGAGTTTGAGGGTTCACTTAAGGAATACAGAAAAAGAAGCCATCCCTTAGAGATAGTTGGCACAAATGGTAGCTTGAAAACCACACGTGGCACCCAGCTGCCAAGGAAGCTGTCCCAGCAGCTCCAAGACTGGAGCCCTTTTGGTCGGAGGCTCCTAATAGTTTTTCCTCTGGTGCTGAGCAGCAGGCTTGCCTATCACTGAGGGGCCTGTGAGAATCCAGACTCCATCTCATGTGCCGCCTTGAAGAACTTACCAAATGAGGAGGAAGGTGAAAGAGGTGATTGTATCACCTGGGAAAAAGTGAAGTGCAGAAGCTCTGATAAAACACAATGCTTAAAGTGTGCGGGTGTCTGTTGGTGTGTCTGTGTCACCATGTGTGAAACATCAATTGCAAGAAGAGGCTTCCAAGGCCCTTTGCATAACTGCTGTTGTTGACACATTAAGTTTTTACTGTGTTTGCTTCAGTCCTAATATGAGGGTATGCTGAGTTCATCTCGAGGTGTCAGCATTATTTTCCGGTGCCGCAGGTGATTCCAAGGTGAAGCCGTGTTTGACAACTAGAATGCCAAAGAATGCTTCTCAAAATCCAGTGTGCATATTCATTACCTGGGACCTTGTTAAAATGTCGATTCTGCTTCAGGAAGCCTGGGGTAGTGCTTAAAACTTAGGACTACTGAGTATCTAACAGGCTGTCAGGCGAGATGACCACTGCTGGTTCCCACAGCACAGTTTGAGGAGGAAGGTGCTCATGCTTTCTTTAGTTATCTGTGATGTCTGGGTCCTGCCCCAGGGACTCATGTAATTAGTCTGGGATGTGTCTGGGGCAGCCAGCATTTTAAAAGCTGTATAGGCGATTCCAATGTACAGCAAAGCTTGTGACCCTCAGTGGCAAAGTGCATGGTGATTTGTCAAGTGTAATTATTGTTTTATCAGTAGCCCTAAGGTGGTCTTCTCTTCCCATTCCACACACCCCAACTTACTCCTCTCCCACCGACATAGATGGAATGAGGATTACCTCTACATCCTTCCTGTGTTTCCCACCTGTGAGGTGGGAACTGTAGCTCATGATAAAAAGAGGAGGCTCAGGCAACCTGAGTTGCAGAAGAAGAGGCAAAAAGGGTTCTGGAGGCCAATTTAAAGGAAAAACTAGTTGAAACAGAATGTGGCAGAGGCATTGCCAAGAAAATCTCTCACCCAGAAACTTGCCTTCAGTCTTAGACCTTAGTCTGCAGCAGTGAAAAGGGCAATCTGTTCTTCCGATTCCTAGGGTGGCATTTGGTAATCAGGATGTTTCCCCTTCAGTTAGTATGATGACAAGATTGGTGAAAATGTAAGAGAACCCTGTGGCAAAGAAAAGATAAATTAAAAATGCTTTCTCCAAAGTATAAACACCACAAAGGAACTCACAAGTAGTGTATGATGGTGATGATGAGAAAAGATAATTACACAAAGTACTACTTATGTGCCAGCCACTGTTCTAAGCATTTAAAATATACTAAATCATCTTGTCTCTTGAGCAACAGTTTTATGATCTGTATTTTACATGTGAGAAACCAGGGGCAAAGAAAAGGTAATTAACATGTCCAAATTCCCTCAGTTTAGTAAGTGGCTTGACTGGGATTTGAACCCAGGCCATCCATCGAGAAGAATCCACAACACCAAACTGTTTCTCTGAAACAGGAGAGTAAGAAGGATCTTCAGGCTTACCTGGTGGCTCACTGGTAAAGAATCCTCCTTCCAAAGCATGAAACATGGGTTTGTTCCCTGATCCCAGCAGATCTTACATTTCACAGAGCAACTCAGGCTATGCATCACAACTGCCGAATCTGTGCTCTAGAGCTGAAGGCAGCTAGTGAAGTCCAAGCACCTCGAGACCACGGTGTGCAACAGGAGAAGCCACTACAATGAGAAACCCACATACCACAACTAGAGAAAAGCCTGTGCAGTGATGAACACCTAGCACAGCCAAAAATAAAGAATATATATATATATATATATATATTTAAAATAAACCAGGCTCTTCACTCAATTTCTAGTTAGAAACACCAATAGCTGCTCATTCGATGCTTCCTTCTGTCTGGAGGAGAACAGTTTATTGACTTATATAGGAGCTAAGATGTTGTCAGAGAGAGAAAAATGAAAGTGTTAGTCACTCAGGTGTGTCCGACTCTTTGTGACCCCATGGACTGTAGCTGGCCAGGCTCCTCTATTCATGGAATTCTCCAGGCAAGAACACTAGAGTAGGTAAGCATTCCCTTCTTCCAGGGATCTCCCTGATCCAGGAATTAAACCCAGGTCTCCTGCATTGCAGGAAGATTCTTTACCATCTGATCCAACAGGGAACACCTATCAGAGAGAGAAAAGGTCCTCAACGTGAGCAGAGAAGGGAACAGAGTGAAAGGAAAGTGGGTGTCTAAGAACAAAGGAGCAAGCACATTTTCTGGAAACTTAACTGACGGGGCTTAATACTCATTGGAAGAAAATATTCAAGTGCAGTCATGTTGAAATGGAAAAGTTAATTCCTTTCTAGCTAAGCTTGCTCATATATTAGTAAATTTTGAAAGCAGTATGCAAACTTTAGACTCAGACTGACCATGTGTCCTCGATAAGGCACACAAAATCTATAAAATTTAAACTTTTATTAGCTACACCTAGGCTCAGAGGATTTNCAAGCACATTTTCTGGAAACTTAACTGACGGGACTTAACACTCATTGGAAGAAAATATTCAAGTGCAGTCATGTTGAAATGGAAAAGTTAATTCCTTTCTAGCTAAGCTTGCTCATATATTAGTAAATTTTGAAAGCAGTATGCGAACTTTAGACTCAGACTGACCATGTGTCCTCGATAAGGCACACAAAATCTATAAAATTTAAACTTTTATTAGCTACACCTAGGCTCAGAGGATTTTGCTTAGGCAAACACAATACTAGGGTTTATATGTGTACAGATTTCATCTGATCAAATAGACTCAATCAAGAGGCTAAATTTTTAAAGGGGAACAGGAGAAAACAAAAGAGATGATTTTCTTGGCTGTGCATGGCCTTAGTTCTCCTGAGGCATGTGGGATCATAGCTCCCAGACCAGAGATCGAACCAATATCCCCTGTGTGGAAGGCAGCATCTTAACCACTGGACAACCAGGGAAGTCCCTATCATTTTCTTAAGAGCTCTGTTTTTGTTTTTGTTTTTTAAAACTGGAAAATTTCTTCCTACATAGTCACGAGAAGTTCATTCTTCTCCCCATTCTGAAAGGAGAAACCAGGAGCCACACTAAGGTCAGGAGTAGGCTGATTTGGGGCCACTGTGTGGCCACAGGTGGGCACAGTCTGCAGTGAGCTAATAGTGAAGGTAAGGTCAGCACCCCTCTGGGTGTTTCATCACCTCAGCCCTCCTTCTGCATGTTAGTTACCCTGTGCTTAGGCTCTGCCATACTTTTTGTCCACTCTCCAGTGAGGTTTTTCATTCCCATCACTGCAACGCAATCTGTATAGGCTGATATCTCCCATAGGTCTTTTTCTAAAGCTGCTGTATACCCTGAACTCTAGATTCATTTTTCTGACTTCCTGCATGACAGCTCCACTTGGATGTCTAATATACATCTCAGATTTTACATGACATATCTTCTCCACCCTTCCATCCCAGCTGTGACCCTGACAAAAGACTCCAAATTGATAATTAGCACCACCATCAACCCAGGCTAAATTAAAAGTTCGATTATCTTCTTCATATCTCATTCTTCCTCTCTGCTCCATGAGGAAATCTTACTGATGTATCCATATCCATCTGCAGTGTGCCTATATCTCTTTATTTTTTCAGCCTCCACTCTAATTCAACCACCATTATCTTTCACCTGGACCAGCTATGATATGTACTGACTGGTCTCCAAGCTTCATGCCCTCCCTCTCTACATTCCACAGTACACCTGAAACCACTGACTTCACATTCACGGGGATTCATTTTACTTTATATTTAATATCACAAATTGACCTTCATCCATGAGCTTATATTTTTCAGCCCTTCTATTGAGGTAAATTTTGAGTGGAACAATTACTTTACTGCAGTGTGGTACAGTTCAAGTAAAAATATCACAGGTGGATATTTTGTAAGAGCAGCATCCATGCTCAACAGTGGTGACCACAGGAAGTGTCTGTAGGAAAGCCAGCCCTCCACTTGAGTGTCACTGTAGCCCAGGGTGAGCTTGTCAGAGAGAGATTCTGCTATGCCAGCATCTAGGGCCCCCATCTTGCTACCCAAAACTCTGCTTCAAACAACATGAAGACCCCTTTATTTCAGTCCCTTCCCAATCTCGTCCCCTTCACTATTTCTGGAGATCAACCCCAATCATGATTTTCAGGCCATATTTTTCTATTTATTCTATTCACAAGCACCTACATTCACCAGGGCTGCACCTCACCCACCCCCACTCCACGTACCACATTGTTTATTAGCATGTGTGTGTGTTTAGTCGCTCAGTCGTGTCCCATTCTTTGTGAGCCTATGGACTGTATAGCCTACCAGGCTCCTCTGTCCGTGAGATTCTCCAGGAAAGAATATAGAAGTGGGTTACCATTTCGTCCTCCAAGGGACCTTACCAACCCAGAGATTGAACCCTGATTTCCCATTGCAGGTGAACTCTTTACCATCTGAGCCACCAGGGAAGTACAGGGAAGGTACATCTTTATTTTTCAGGATCCCATGGAACCCCTTCTCCCTTCCTCTGTGCAGATCCTGAGCTGCCTGTGGACAGGACATTAGTAGATCAAGAGACTCCTGGATACCTGTTTTAAAACTTGAAAGGTTAAGGGTTTGCACGCATGAATCAACAAGGCACCTTTATTTCTTCAGGAAGCAATTACTTTATTGGAAGAACTGGCAACACTGAAAGAAGGAAAACTTAAGTGAACTTATTCTGCAAGGGCAGTACTGCGGTCTGCATGGCAGGCAGGGTGACCTTGGGCAGTCACCCAGGACTCAGGGGAAAGTCCAGTCCAGGCTCAATCCTCCTTGTCGCTTTCACCCAGGGTGAGTTTGTCAAAGACGTACTCTGCCAGGCCGCCCTCCAAGAACCCCATGTTTCTCAGGTTGCTGACATGGTCTCCCAGCTCCTTGATGAACTTGACCTGCTGGTCCAGGTAGCTGGTCCCCAGGAAGTGGCACAGGTGGGCGTCGCTGCTGTTGGTGGCCAGCTGGTGCAGGTTGAGCAGGCTCTGGTTGATGCACTTCTCCAGGTGCAGGGTGTCCATAAGGGTGGTGTCATCGGCATATCTGAGGTTATTGATCTTTCTCCCTGCAATCCTGATTCCCACTTGTGCTTCTTCCAGCCCAGCGTTTCTCATGATGTACTCTGCATAGAAGTTAAATGAGTGGGGTGACAATATACAGCCTTGACGTACTCCTTTTCCTATTTGGAACCAGTCTGTTGTTCCATGTCCCGTTCTAACTGTTGCTTCCTGACCTGCA
>SJYB01009323.1:0-11076 GCA_006408585.1 Antidorcas marsupialis | reverse complement strand
CATGAAATTAGAAGACGCTTACTCCTTGGAAGGAAAGTTATGACCAACCTAGACAGCAGAGACATTAAAAAGCAGAGACGTTACTTTGCCAACAAAGGTCCATCTAGTCAAAGCTATGTTTTTTCCAGTAGTCATGTATGGATGTGAGAGCTGGACTACAAAGAAAGCTGAGCATGTGAGAACATGTGAGAGATATGCTCAGCACAAAAGGATTGATGCTTTTGAACTGTGGTGCTGGAAAAGATTCTTGAGAGTCCCTTGGATGGCAAGGAGATCAAACCAGTCAATCCTAAAGGAAATCAACCCTGAATATTCACTGGAAAGACTGATGCTGAAGTTGAATCTCCAATAATTTGGCCACCTGATGCAAAGTGCTGCCTCATTAGAAGAGACCCTGATGCTAGAAAATATTGAGGGCAGGAGAAGAGGGCAACAGACNATTACTTTGCCAACAAAGGTCCATCTAGTCAAAGCTATGTTTTTTCCAGTAGTCATGTATGGATGTGAGAGCTGGACTACAAAGAAAGCTGAGCATGTGAGAACATGTGAGAGATATGCTCAGCACAAAAGGATGGATGCTTTTGAACTGTGGTGCTGGAAAAGATTCTTGAGAGTCCCTTGGATGGCAAGGAGATCAAACCAGTCAATCCTAAAGGAAATCAACCCTGAATATTCATTGGAAAGACTGATGCTGAAGTTGAATCTCCAATAATTTGGCCACCTGATGCAAAGCGCTGCCTCATTAGAAGAGACCCTGATGCTAGAAAATATTGAGGGCAGGAGAAGAGGGCAACAGACGACGAGATGGTTGGATGGCATCACTGACTCAATAGACATGAGTCTGAGCAAACTCCAAGAGATAGTGAAGGACAGGGAAGCCTGGCAGGCTGCAGTCCATGGGGTCACAGAGAGTCAGACATGAAGTAGTGACTGAATAACAACGAGAAGCAATGAGGACCACTTTGGCTTTTCTGAAGGGTAATTGCAAAAGATCTAACTGGGTGGAGGACCTAAGAGGGCCTGATGACACAGAGAGACAGAGCTCTGCTGGGAACAGGAGGGAGGAGCTGAGTGTTGATGGAATAGTGGCTCAGAGATGAGGCTACAGGGTCCAGCCCTGTGGGGCTGCCGAGGCCTGAGTCCAGATCTTGGACCCAAGCCAGACCAGCAGGGGATACAACTTGTTACCATGGGGACCCAGGGCTGTGTCCAGACAGCTGGAGAGATGACCCCCACCCCTCAGTTGTATGAGGACACCTACAGCGCAGTGACCAGCCTCAAAGCCAAGTGTCCACCCACACCCTGCCCCCGCTTTTCCGGAACAACTTGTTTTGCTCTAAAGCTTGGGACTTTGACCTGGGAGGTGTGTTTTCCTCCTGTTGGTTACCTGCTGTCCTTCCTGCTCGCCCCCCTCCCCCAAGGCCCCCAAAGCATGGCCCAGGGAGTCCTTGTCCTTCTCAGGACTCTGTAGGGAAGGGGGGATGCTTGGATGTGAGAGGTGGGACCTGAGACTTGGGGATGATGGCAGGGGCTGAGCTGCCCCTGGGGCGCACTGGCTGGAGAGAGGGTCCCAGCATGACTTCCCTATCTCTTCTTGGATCTTGCCTTCTTTGGTTTCTGGGACACCCCATTCTCCTGGAGCTTCTCCTCCTGCTCCACCCTGGCTCTTCTTCCTTTGAAAGACCCTTTGTGTTTGGCTGTGTCCTGGTCTCTCACTGTCTGCCTGCCTCCTTTGCCCTGGCTCTCTCCTTCACACACACACACGCACGCACCCACACACATCCCGGGGAGACCTTGCGCTCCAGTGCCTCAACCAGCAATGCTGTGCCACAGGCGGCTCCCAGATTGCACTTCTCTACCCTAGACCTGGGGATCCCCCTGCCTTCTGGATGTTTCCCTACGGAGCGTCCACAAGTACAATACATCTAAACCTGTAGCTCATCACCCCTCCCCACCTCCTGAAACTTGCCCCAGCGCCTTGTGAGGGGCCACCAAGCCACAAACGGAAGTGACCCTCAGCTCCTCGCTGCCCCTCTCGCCCCACTCCCAGCTAGTCGGTGTTCCGGTGCCCGTGTCCTGTCCATTCAGCCCTCCTAAATAGGGCTCAATCCCATTCCCTCTGCCTCATCCTGCAGCCCCTGCGTGGCTACGGTAGGTTCCCCATGGCGTTCCTTTCTCTGTTCTGTGGGCGCCCCATTCATTCTCTGCTCTGTGTCCAGAGGTATTTTCTCGAATGCAAATCTGATCCTATAACTCCCCTGCTTAGAAGAAGGTTATCAGTGTTTGTTTGTTAAATTCAACTCCGTTCCTTGCATTCTGATCAGTGATGCCCTGGCTGTTCATTAACACAACAGGTGCCTACTGTAGCCACACATAATGCCAGAACACACTGAAGACACCGAGCTGGAGTAGGACGGGCACGCACGGACGGCATCACTCACCTCCGAGCCAAGTTCCCCGAGACCACCTTAAGACCCCATGTTTGCATGAATGCGTGTATCCCCTATGGCAGTGGGCACACACAACCACACACACACATAGGAAGCAGGGATGAGGCGATATGTCTGGGTGTGCCCCTGGCAATAGCAAGGGCTGACCAGAAGGTCCTATGAGCACCAGTCTGGTGGTATCTGGGCAAGGGGGCTGTGCAGGGGCTTCCAATTCACACCCTAGCTTCTGAGGACACTCCATCTCTGAGACTTTGCCCCAGTCTACTGGCTCCTTCTTTCTTGGCCTCTGTGGAGCCAGACTCCAGCATCTGTGGCTTCCTGTACTCCTGGAGGAATGTAGAGGGGCATGGAGGAAGGAGACCCAGTAAGATCCTTGTCCCCCAGGCTTCAACAGGTACTTGGGTCATTCTCAGATCCTGAGCTGAAGGGCCTGATGACCTCCATGGGATCTTGAGATTTGAGGACCCAGGGATTCAGGGCCCCAGACTGGACCTTCCAACCTGGGAATGTCCTTCATTTGTCCTCCAGAGCAGGACATCTTCTTCCCTCATTGGGATGGGTGGAGAGGAATCAGAAGGTGTGTGCAGAGGCCTCTGACCAAGCTCAGATCCTGTCCCAGCTACCAGGGACCAACTCTGGGGGAAAGAGGTGGAGCTGAACTGAGGCAGGTCAGTTTGGCTGGGTGGGGACGTTGGGAACTAGGGCCTCAGGCTCTCTGTCGTGATCCCCATGGAAAAGGGCGGATTTAGAGAGCTAGTAAACCGGGCAGGGAGTGCAGGGACAAAAGCCAGGGCTGTGTGCAGGACTGGGGCCCTGGGGTCTGGCTTGGCAGAGTAGGAACAGGTGAGAACAGGAAATAGGCCAGGCTCTCAGGGAGAGGGCAGCTTTGACCTTTCCTAGCCTCTGGGTTTTCCCCTTGTCTGGAACCAACCAGCAAATTTCTTAATCCCACTGTCAGCCCTGCCCAGAGGCCACGCCTCCTGGGCTCATTCAAAGGCAGGAGCAAAAATGTGTCATACCTTTCCCCAGAATCCTGCCCCGCTGCCAGGAAGGGGGAGCTGACACAAGATTCCAGAGGCCTGGGGCTTGGAGGTGAGGCCCGACTCCCTTCATCTCCCAGGGCTCGGCCCCCGTGGTTAGTGTTGTAATGTAGAATAAAAAAAAAAAAATGCCAGCCTGAGTGGGCTGGGCTCTGGCCCAGGGAAGGCCAGGCCTGGCAGCTCATTACCTTGGGAGGGAGGGCAGGTTCCCAATCCCTCCCCTCCTCCTTCCTCCCTTGCCTCCTTCCTCACTAGCTTCTCTCCTCCAGGGTCAAACCAGGCCGAGCTGATCTCAGCGGACGCCCCCAGGACCCGCAGCAGCCCCAGGGGCCAGGTTCCAGCCACCCGAGCAGGTACCTGCAGCCATGTCAGCCCTCAGCCTGGTCGTCCTGAGCCTGCTCACGGCAGTGCCACCCGCCAGCTGTCAACAAGGTAGCCCGGGCCTGGGCCAGCCCAGCGGCTGCGGGGAGGAGAGGGCCGGGCTGGGTGCTGGGGGCCCAGGGGTGGAAGGGGTGGTCTTCTGTCCTTCTCATCACCCTTGGCACCTGCAGGTTGCAGGGGGAGGAGGCACTGGGGTAGCCAGAGGAACCTCCAAAGGCAGACACAGGCTTCTGGCTGGGACGTGTTTCCCACAAGTGAGAAATGAGGGCAGCAGGGAAACGCTGGATCTAGGGTTGGGGTGGGGAGTTGAGACCCACGCTCCGGGAGCAGGAATTGCCTTAGAGATGGCTGGGTTCTGAGAGTTGGGGGCTTCAAGGAGGGTGGGAGTAGGGGCTGAGCCACCCCTCAATGGCAAGCCTGTTTCTGGGGCGGTGCTGTCATGGTTTTGGCCTAAACCCCCTTTGTTTTCTACCCAGAGTCCCAGTGTGGTTCCCACCAGGTTCCTGGGCTCTCTGTCCAGCTTTGCCTCTGTGCTGCTGTGTATCTTCTGTCACCCGAGGAGATGAGCAAATTACTGCCCTTCTCTGAGACTCAGTTTTCTCATCCATAAAATGAAGACAATAAACTTGCCCACCTACCTCCCAGGGCACCTACCCTGCAGGAGTGGGGTAGGGCTTTGTATGGGTAAAGCTCCACACCCACCAACTGGTGTCTGCCCTGTGCTGTGAGGCTGTGTTTGCAGCCAGAGTCTGGGGACTCTGCAGGTGGGATTTGGGCCCAGAGGGGGTTGACTTCTAGAGCACCCCTCCTTTGCAGCTGCCCTGAGATCTCATGCATGTCTGCTTCAACTCTGTCTCTCAGGTCTTGGAAGCCCTCTTTGGGAACTGAAGATCAGAGAGGCTGAGAAACTTGTGTAGGTCACACAGCAGAGCAAGAAGGGACAGGGCTAGATCTCCTCTCTCCTGCCCCAGGCCCTGCCCCTTGTGCTGTATGAGCACCCCAGAGCCACCTGGAAGGAGGAGCAGTGTCCCTGGTGTGTCTGGAGGGAACTGGCTGCAGAGACAGGCCTCCCAGGGCCTGAGCCCTGACTCCCAATCCTTGAGTAGCCACTGACTCAAGGAAACAAAGGGCCTGAACCATTGTTTTCTGGGAAAACAATGAGTCCAAAACACAGTTTTGGCAAGTATGGAACATACAGTAACCACACCGTTTATCTCCCGTCACCCAAGAAGATGAGCAAGGTCTGACCACAAGACAGAGTTCCCAGGGCCCGCCCTCCTTCCCAACACCTGCCAGGATCAGGGACTGCTCAGAGAGGAGGCAGTGCCTCTGGGCAGCAGGAGAGCTTTCGGGTAGACTCAGGAAGGACCTTTGAGAAGGAATGGGCAGAATGAAGTTTCTGATGCTCAGCCTGGGCCCTTTAAGTACAGGATGGCACTAGGGATGCAGGTATTCTGGCCTGGAAGCAGGACCTTTCAAAAGTCTCCTGTTGGCCTCTGTCCCTTCCTGAGACATCTAACTGCTACTGCATGTCTGTGCTTGGTGTGGCCAGGCTCTCTCGGGCTCACAGAGCACGGTGATGTCTGGGGAGAGGAGAGCCCTATGGGGCTGCCAGTGGCTGAGGGCAGAGACTTCTGGGAAATCTTGAGGGTTAGAGGTGGTGTCAAGGGTCAAGGGTCAAAAGGCAGAGAAGGTGCCTGGATGGGGCCTCAGACTGGTGTCTGGCTTAGTCCTTTGGGCACCCAGCCAAAGGAGACGAAAGGGGATCAGGTTGGAAGCCTCCCTCCTGCCAAGACCCAGAGAGGGCTCGGCCCTCTGTCCCGCCTTTCCAAAGGGGTTCTGTCCCACCCTTCCTCTGGGCACCCCTGGCATCCCCAGCTGCACGGCCCTGCCTGTCCTTGCTCCCACGCCTACCCAACGCCAGAGAACCTCTGCTACAAAACAGGATCTTCTAGATGCCAGCCAGTCCTATTAGCTCTGGGCCTCCCCAGCCTGGGAGCAGGGGAGGAGGGGAGCCACCCTCCCTGGCAGGGCCAGGCTGGCTATTCAGGGGTCTGCCCTTTGGTCCCTGGGCCGAGGCTCTCCCTGGGGGCCCCTACTTGTGACCCCCTGCAGCGGGAGAGGGCTGGGGGAGGGGACACTCTGGGCTGCCTGGACCTCAGACGCTGCTCTCTGAGGCTTCCTCCCTCCTTGGCTCCTTTCTTTTTTCCAAATCCTGTCTTCCTCCGAACCACCATCCCCTTTATAAGCCCAGTGGTCAGACGGGGTCCTTGTTCCCCAGACGGTTTCTTCTGGTCCAGGCAGCGGGCTGGGAGCCTCCAGCACAGGCTCCTGCCCAGAGGCAGGAGGGCCCCCTGCACTGGCAGCCCCACTGTGCCCAGCTTGCTGCAGGACACACCCCCGCCCCCCACCAAAACACAGCACACACCTGCCTTTCCAGCCCCGAGGAACCTGCAGCCCTGGATGCAAGGCCTTATCGCCGTGGCTGTGTTCCTGGTCCTTGTCGCAATCGCCTTTGCTGTCAACCACTTCTGGTGCCAGGAAGAGCCGTGAGTGCTACCTGGGCAGCCCTGGGGGCTGGGCCGGCGCAGGCAGGGTAGGACCAGGGCCCCAGCCACTGCTCTCATAGCAGGGAGAAGGGTTGAAGAAATCCTCTCACTGTGTGGAAGGGACACGGAGGCCTGAGGTCTCAAGGAGCAGAGCTGAGGTTTGTTGGTGCCAGTGTTCTTGCCTGGAGAAGCAGGGGACGGCGGAGCCTGGTGGGCTGCCGTCTATGGGGTCGCACAGAGTCGGACACGACTGAAGTGACTTAGCAGCAGTAGCAGTAACAGCAGAGCTGAGTGCACTCACTGGGGGCAGACATCTCTTCTCGGATTCTCAGTGTTTCCATCTGTGTAGTTGGGACAGCGGCCCATCTGTGATGGGGGCTGTGAAAACCCTGGGCAGGAATGTTCTGTCCTTCTCCAGGGTCTGCTAGCATGTCACATTCGGGAGGTACAAAGGGGCAATGGGACAGACGCTGCTGTTGTGCTCAGAGACTCCCAGATGGCAAGGGGAGGTGAGCATGGTGGGAGCCATCGAGCCTGCAGAGTGCCCTGTAGGCCTGACCTGGGGGGCAAAGGAGGGTGATCAGAGAAGGTTTCCTACTGTATGTTTATCCTGAAGCCCAGGCAGGAGCCAGTCCCAGCACAGTGCAGGGTGGGAGAGCACTGCAGTTGAGGGGTCCTAAGTTCAGGGCAGAGAACAAAGGTAGAGGGGGCTGGGCTGAAATCTAGTTCATTCTGCCCCTGTCAACTGTGGGGCAAGTCTGCGTCTGCCCCCCGTTCTCATACCGGTGGCCCGGTCCTGGGTGCCAGCAACAGCCTTGCAGGACACACTGAATGAACATGAGCAGCTCCCAGATGGAAAGAGGGATGGAGAGGCCTGAGATAGGCTGGTGAGGTCAGCAGAGCCCAAGCCAGGCAGATGCCCCCAACTTCAGGCTTTGTCCTTAGTGCAGTAGGGATCCAGTGCAAGTGTGTAAGCCAGTCTCGGGATGAGATGTCTGCAGATGAAAAAAAGGGATGAGGATGAGGTCAGGAGACAGTCTGGACTGTGGAGGTGGCAGAGGAGATGGAGAGAGGGGGCAGGTCTAAGAGCTGTCGAGGAAGGAAGCAGGGGGGACACTGAGACAGGAGGGAGGAAGGACAGAGAAAACATCCAGGCTTCTGATGGGACCGCCCACCGAGACATAGACCATGGAGAAGAGGCAGGTCTGGGGCAATGTGGATATATTATGTCTGAGGTGCCCGTGGGACGTCCCAGGAAAGATGAGCAGTGGTTAGGGTCATGGTGAGCCTCCTGAGAGTGGTGTCCGGGGATGTTGGGGTGAAGGCCACCCTTGAGTAACAGGCAAGGAGATTGTTGTTGGAAATGACTTTTTTCTGCGCTGGCCCCAGCTCTGCCTTCAGTGGCCATTCCTACTGCCTAGGAAAATCTCGTGGGGAATCTGGGGCAGACACTGAGTGCTGCCGAGTCTGCTCTGGAGCTGAGCTGAGGCCAGAGGGAAACAGCAGAGGGAGACTGGGAGATGCCTGGTACAAGGTCTGGGGTACGTCTTTAGTAGACCTCAGGCTGGCACCTGAGGGCCCCACTGTGGATCAGGGAGAAGGGTGTGAGGCCCCTTAGAGGGTGGCCAGAACCAGGCTGCTGGGCCCTGTTTCCCCTAGAGGCTACAAACAGGGTCTGACTGGACTAGAGGGAGGAGGGGTATCAGAGGGAGAGAGGACCCAGAGAGCCCTGTTGATGAGCTCTGTCCCTAGGGCGCCTATGAACATGGTCATGACCATTGGAAACACAGCTGACAGGATCCTGGTGGGAACAGACGGCAAGTACTCCTCAATGGCAGCAAGCTTCAGGTGAGGCGCTGGTAGAGGGCAGACAGCCCTGTGCTCCAGGGGCTCCCGGGGACCTCAGGACCAGGAGCTTCTGATGAGGAGAGGGTGGGGAGTATGGTGGCTCATGTGGGGAAGGGCTCAGCGAAGAGAAAGGGTTCAGGGAGGATGGTGAGTGAAGGGGCCTTTGGGAGGACTGCAAGGCTCCATGCAGCCTCAGTTTGCAGAGAGGGCTCAGTAAGGCAATGGGGACTCGGTAAGGGGATGAGGACTTGGTGCGGGGAGGGGCTCAGGGAGTAGATTGGATTCATAGGGAAGGATGTAGTGAGGAAAAGAGGCTCAGTGGAAGAAAGGGACTCTGAAGGGATGAGTAGAAGGACTCTGTGGGGAGGAGAATCCGTAGGGGAGGAAGCTCAGTGAGGAGTGGGCTCAATGGTGGGGCGGTTTCTTAATGGGGTTCCCAGAGGAGAGGCTAGATGGCAGAGAGAGATGGGATTCAGGGTGATGGTGGTGAGAGGCCTCTGGTCTCAGGTGGAGAAGACCAGATATGGTCAAGGGAACGCCCTCTGGGACTCAAACATTTATTCTGGAAAACACAGCCCTCACAAGTGCAGGATGGGGCAAGGAGAAGGGGATGGAATAGAAGGAGCAATGACCCTTATCATCTTCTTTCAGGTCCAGTGAGCACGAGAATGCCTATGAAAACACCCCCGAGGAGGAGGGCAAGGTCCGCAGCACCCCAATGTGACCCCTGCTTGCCTGTTTCTATGCCCAGCCCCTCCCTCTCTGTACAGGGATCGGCAGGAAGGAGCCTGCCTTCTCCAACCTCCACCAAGGTCCTGCCCCACCCTTCTGCCAAGGTCCACATTCAGACTGTGTCCAGGTTGGGGCTCAGCTGTGGCCTTGAGGTTCTAGGCAGTCTCCTGCCCAATTCATTTCAGAAGACTCTTCTGAAAAGGACAATCAGCTCAGCACCTCCCATCCTGCCTCACATCTCCCTCCCCCGACCATGGCAACAGCCCTTATTTCTGTGAAGTAAAGACATTTTGTACTTCTGGGTCTGAGGCTCTAAATAGCTCAGAAATAGCTCCTCAGGCTTCCAGAGAGGCCCAATCTTGCTTTCCGAATCATCTTCCAAAGCCACTGTCATGGTGATTCTGGAGAATTTCCAGGAAGGCCTCTCTGGGAGAACCCCCGGGGGCAGGGAGCACACTTCTTACTCCAGGCAGAGACCCTCTTAAAAAGCACACCCCACCCCACCCCTTTTTAAAGGAAACATGTATTTATTTGACTGCACTGAGTTGCAGCATGCTGGGTCTTTGTTGCAGCAAGCAGGATCTTTCCTTGCGGTGCACAGACTCTTAGCTGTGGTGCACTGGCTTAGATGCTCCGTGGGATCTTAGTTCCCTGACCAGGACTGAACCTGGCTCCCCTGCACTGCAAGGAGGATTCTTAACCATTGCACCACCAAGGAGGTCCCGAGTTTTCCTCTCTTGACCTGCCCTTTACAACTGCAGATCTGGGTGATTCTGAGCTCTTCTTCTTCATGTAGCACCAACCCTGACCACCACCCCCCCACTACCCTGCCTCCATGTTGCCAGACATTGCAGAGGGTTCACTCATTGCTCATTCGTCCAGCACTGTCCTCATCCCCATGGGCCCTCTGGGCTGGGCTTGGGGCATTGGAAGCACCAGGGAAAGTCTTGGGCTAGGACTCAGGAAGCTCAGATTGGAGTCTGAGCAAGTCCCCTCCTGACTTGCGTGTGACTTTGGAGAGTCAATGTCCTCTCTGAGCTCTGCTGACCCTCTGTGGAGGGCTTAGCCAGGCTCACCACAAAGCTTGAGTGGGAATTATCCTTCCTAAGCCACTGACTCCCGGTCCCAGGTGGGTGTGAGGCGAAGGAACTGGGCCCCCTGGGAGAATGAAGCAGGAGGGAGGGGACACGACCCTCCCGGGCTGGCTGACCATGGCGACCCCTCACCCCCTCACCTCTAGGACTGTCATTCTCATGAGAACAGCCTCTGTCTCTGTCTGGGGTGGCAACTGGAGGCTGGCTTTCCCAGGAGCACTCCGAGATCCAGAGGAGAGGGGCTGGAGGGCAGGAAGCAGCCCGCCTTGTCCCTAAGATCTTCCACCACCTGTCTCACCTGTCATGGCCTCGCGTTCCTCCATCACAGCTGCTCCTGTGCTGCTCCAGGGCTTCACCCAAATACCCCTGGGGAATTCCACCTGAAATCCAGACCATCAGTCTGCAGCCTGCAGCAGAGGGAAGATCCCCCAGCTGAGGGATGGCTGGGTCTCTGCCCTGTTGTGTGACTCGCCTCCCCTCTCTGGGCTTCAGCTCAGTGACTTGGGGCTGCAGCTCCCGTGATTCCCACTATCAGCTTTTGCACACATGGGAGGATGCCTTTTCACCCCCCTCTGCCCGTGTAAACTCTGCACATTTCTTCTCCTTGGCCCTGCCTAGGTACCTCTTCCTCCAAGAAGTCTTCCTTGATTAGACCAGAGGGCAGAATCAAGTGACCAGCCAGCCCAGCCTTTGGCTGCTTGGGTCTGATCCTCCTTGTATGAAGCTACGTCCCTCCCACCTCAGCCCCCTGTTGTCTCACCTCAGGCCCCTGTTGTCTGGGGGTGTCGGCGGTTGGGGGAGGCGGTTCCCAGCCTGACTCCTCACTGGCCTGCCAGGTCTGAAGGCAGACATGCCATTCCCCTGTTTCCCCTCCAGCCCCTCACAGTTTACCAGCAGGGGCTGTGGCAGCTGCTGTCCTGTCCTGATGCTGAAGGTGGGGGGCGTGGTGGGCTGAGCTGGGGTGGCCCGGTGGGTGAGTAGG
>SJYB01009321.1:0-11067 GCA_006408585.1 Antidorcas marsupialis | reverse complement strand
GTGTGTGTGTGTGTGTGCGTGCGCACACGCACGCTAAGTCACTTCAGTCGTGTCTCTTTGTGACCCTATGGACTGTAACTCCTCTGTCCATGGGGATTCTCCAGGCAAGAATACTGGAGTGAGTCACCATGCTCTCCTCCAGGGGATCTTCCCAACCCAGGGATAGAGCCAGCATCTCTTGCATTTTCTGCATTGCAAGCAGATTCTTTATTGCTGGGCCATGGGGGAAGCCCATCTACAGAGACTTGGGAAGCTCACACCTCATTGCTAACACCCACCATGGCACCCATGTGCTCAGGTTGGGATTTTCCAACATACAACTCACTGCCAGTGCTTGATAAACACTGAATGAATCAATGAATGAATGAACAAATGAAGGGATGTATTTCCAGGGGTTCCGATTAACAAAACAGTAACCTATTCAAGCCACTCAGGGTCAGTCGGCAGTCACTGAAGACCATCCTGAGGACACCTTGAAACTTACCTAGCTGCCTGGTGACAGAGATGCAGGAAGGCACACACAGCAGGAAGGGGGTGATGCTGTGATCAGCCAATCTACCAGCACAGTGGCGGGGCCTGAAGATATCCCAACAGCTCCAGGACCCTGTCCCACCCTTCCCTCTAAGTCCTCTTGGTAATAGTGGTTGTCCAGGCATGGTCCTCGGGACACGGCAGCCTCAGGACACCCCACTGGCAGGAGGGGCAACAGGATGCTAGGGGCCCCTTGCCCTTCAGAGGTAAGGCAGGATCTCTACTTGGAAATCAGACTGCAAACAGCCTTGGAAATCACGGATGCTTCCACATCCCCATTGATTGAGGAGAAAACCGAAGCAAGAAATGGTTAACAAATGCGTCCAAAATAAACCAAGCCTTGAACTCAGAGCCGTTTTATGCTCTTAAAAGTCAAAGTGTTAGTTACTCAGTCATGTCTGACTCTTTGCAACCCCATGGACAGTAACCTGCCAGGCTTCTCTGTCCATAGGATTTTCTAAGCAAGAATACTGGAGTGGGTTGCCATTTCCTTCTCTGGGGGATCTTCCCAACCCAGGGGTTGAATCTGGGTCTCCTGCATTGCAGGCAGATTCTTTTACTCTCTAAGCCACTAGAGAAGCCTGTGTGATGCTCTAACCCACCATCTAACACCTGTTTCCCAATCTGGACAATGCGGAGGCTGGACCAGATGGGCTTTAAGATTTGGGCTGATTTCAGGGGAAGCCAAAAACTCATCTCTGCCGGCCATCGTCACCCTACTCCCCCTTCTTCTCCTCTCACCTTCCAAGCGTCTCTCCTCTTCCCCAGCCCAGAACACTCTGCTCCACAGAACAGGGAAGCGGGGGCAGCACTCTGGCCTTTGGTGGATGAGGGGAGGACTTGGGGTGGGGGGGAGATGAAGGGCAAAAATGGGGGAAATGGCGCCTGCCCACCCTGCCCATCCACACCTCCGACCGCCCAAATGGCAGGGGAAGTTCACCCAGAGTTTACAACCCTCCTTTGTCACAGAGCGCTGCATGGAGCCATCAATCACGCCCTTAATTTATCCGTGTCACTTTCCAGAGGAAAGCCGCCCTGCGAGCAGCCAGTGGTACTTCCTTTTCTCACCCACTAGATGAAGATTTCACCTAATTGGTCCACGTTAAATCACTGCCAGGATTGCAATGTGCCATCAACACAGCAGTGGCTGGTAGTGGGGATGTGCTGGGCTCCTCCCTGCTGTGGGCAGAAGAGTCGACAAGGGTCTCTGCCTGGAAGCCTCTTGAAGGGGCCTTTGGAAGGCCTGGAGAACCCAGAGAAGGGCCTCCTTGAAAGGGGGGGGTGGGGGGCCAGGAAGGAAGGAGGAAGTGGAAGGAAGGAACAGATGGAGGATGATAGAGTCACCTGCCCCCCACCCTGCCGCTCTCCCCATCCCTGCATGCCCAGGGGAGTCAGGCATCTCTAACCACCTCCACCCTTCTTATGGGTACAGACTGGGTCCCAGCCTGTCTCTCTCCCTGTAGCTTCGTGTGCACAGAGATCCAGAGGGCTGCATCACAAGCCCTGCTCTGCATTACCTGGCAATGACCCACAACTGGAAATGCTGGAAGCCAAGCCACCTGGGAGGCAAAGCTGTGCCCAACACCTTTCCTCTTGCCCATATTTCTCCAAACACATTAGGCTTTGTACACACTGTTCCCTCTGTTTCCAAAGCTGTTCCTGCTTCATCTGCTCAGCAACCTCCTAGTTGTCCTCCTGGTCCCAGCTCAAACACCACTTACACAAAGGTGATCTTTCTAACTCCCTTGGGCAGGAAAGGCAGCCTGTCCCTCCTCTGCCTGGCCTTCCCATACCCCAGCAAAGGCCTCTGGGGCCTCCTGTCTATACTCTCCTGCCCTTATCCAGATGCAAGAGGGTCTCTGAGCATCCTGTGAGCTGCAGAGGTGCTAGGACCACATGTTTATCATTTTTATACTCCTGCCCAGCAGGTTCAGCAAAGAGCTGGGGCTGTATGAACCCCTTCAGAATGAATGAACGAATGAACATGATTTGCCTTAAAGCATGGCCTCAGAAAACCCACAGGCCACGTCATAGTGCCAAAACATACCAAGGGCTCTCTTGGGCAGTTACCAGCCCATGAGATGTCCCCCTAATATGATGTTAATCAGGGGCTGAGTGGGGAACTCAGCACCAGAACATGTAAGACTAGAAAGAGCTTCAGAGGTAAGCTGTCCTCATTTAAGTGATGAGCAAACAGAGGCCCAAGGGGACCGGCCCTGGTACCCAGGAGCCCCATTACCAGTGTGCTGTGTGCTCAGTTGCCCAGTTGTGCCTGACTCTTTGCCACCCCATGGACTGCAGCCCACCAGCCTCTTCTGTCCTTGGGATCCTCCAGGCAAAAATACTGGAGTGGGTTGCCATGCCCTCCTCCAGGGGATCTTCCCGACCCAGGGATCGAACCCGTGTCTCTCACGTCTCCTGCGTTGGTAGGCGGGTTCTTTACCACCAGCCCCAACCGGGAAGCCCCAGGAATAGAGTCGCACACAATCCCTGGGGCCCGAGGAGCCCTGAAACTGACGTGAATTCCAGCCAGCCTCCGAGAGGCTGGTTCTCGCCGGTCCCTTTGGAAGCCGCTGGATGCGAGTAAGAGGCGCCCATGGTTGTTGCCGCTGCCTCCCGCTCCTCCCCACAGGCTGCCGCCGCACGGCTGGCTGGCGCGTACCTTGCGCTTCTTGGCGCGGCCCTCGGCCTGCAGGGTGCGGGTGCAGCGCTGCACGCACTCGGAGAAGCTGAGGTTGCTGCGGTCGGCGCTGTAGTCGAGGTCAGCCAGCCGCGCCAGGGACAGGATGTAGTTGCAGGCGATCCTCAGGATGGCCAGCTTGGACAGCTTCTGCCCATACGAGTAACACGGCACCTGGTGGGTGAGAAGGCATCAGCAGGGGCTGCCCGGTCTCTGCTGAGAACCAGCCCAGGGGGCACCTTGGCCAGGAAGGTGTGGGGCCGTTCATGCCGCTACCGGAGAGGGAAGGGAACGGTGGGGCGGCAGAGGTGGTTTGTCTGATCTCTCCACCCAGATTTCATTCCCTGTTCTAATCACCTGCTGTTTACACCCACACACAACCCCTGGGGGGCATCCACGTTCCCAGGCTGTACAGGAGGAAAGCCAGGCTTGGCTCTTGCCCGAATGTCAGAAATCACAAAGCACAGTGAGCTTCCCCCTGGGACAGAGTTCCATCCCGTGTGTCCCTGAGAAGGAATGTTGGACAGAACAGATGATTTTTGCTCTGAGAGTCTGTTCTCTCATTCAGTGACACCTGTCTTGCTGGACACTTGGAGTCTGATGACAAACAATAACTGGATTCTACCATCAAAGGACTTACACTCAAGACAGGTTATGGACCTTGGTGGGGGTACAGTCGGTAAGAATCCACCTGCCAATGCAGGGAACACGGGTTCGATCTTTGGTCAGGGAAGATCTCACATGCCGTGGACCACAACTACTGAGCCTCAGCTCTAGGGCCGGTGAGCCGCAACCACTGAAGCCTGAGTGCTGAGAGTATGTGCTCTGCAACAAGAGAAGCCACTGCAGATGAGAAGCCCATGTACTGCAACTAGAGCATAGCCCCTGCCCGCTGCAACTAGAGAAAGCCAGCGCACAGCAACAAAGACCTAGGACAGCCAAAAATTAACTTTTAACAAGAGTGATGCTTTAACATCAAAGCAGAGCTAAGCATCCAGACTCTTAGAACAGATCAGAGGAAAGTGACAATGCTCAGCTGGGAGGCCCACACATGACTGGATTATGCTTTTCTTTTTCCTTCTGACCTCTGGACCTGGGAAGCTGCTGGGCATACAACAGGTGCCTAACAAGTACAGCTCCAACCAGACTCGACATCCTTGACATTCATCACTGACTTGCTGTTCAGTCACTCAGTTCAGTCGTGTCTGCCTCTTTGCAACCTCATGGACTGCAGCATGCTAGGCTTCCCTGTCCTTCACTATCTCTGGGAGTTTGCTCGAACTCATGTTCTTTGAGTTGGTGATGCCATCCAACCGTCTCATCCTCTGTCTCCCCCTTCTCCTTCTGCCCTCAATCTTTCCCAGTATAAAGGTCCTTTCCAGTGAGTCGGCTCTTCACATCAGGTGGTGAGTGGACAGTCACAAATGGCACAGCGGTTTGTATCAGGTGAAGAGACGGAGTCTCTAACATCATCATCCACCAATGTTTCCACTGCTTGAGCAAAAAGCTACATGGACCGCAGCATAGATCTGTGTTGAAACATGGAGCATGCATGCTAAGTTGTTTCAGTCGTGTCAAACTCTTTTCGACCCCATGTACTATAGCCCACCAGGCTCCTCCATCCATATGATTCTCCAGGCAAGAATACTGGAGTGGGTTGCCATGCCCTCCTCCAGGGGATCTCCCCAACTCAGGGATCGAAACTGTGTCTCTTTCATCTCCTGCCTTGGCGGGCAGGTTCTTTACCACTAGAGCCACGTGGGAAGCCCCCGTAATGTGGAGACCTCACTACAAAGTCCACCTGTCGGTTAGACACGTGCTAACTGATAGAGCTGCTCTGATGCGGCGTTCACCTAAATGGCTAATCGTGCATACCAAAGCTGTGGCATCCTCCTCCCTATGGCTCTCCAGGAGCTATATGCAACATCCATCCCCAATACTGATACCTGGTACATGGGCCCCCCATGGCAGGATCACTCAACACACACATGAGGCACTACCCTGGACCAGTGGTTCTCAATCAGGGATAATATCATCCCTCAGCAGCAGTTGGCAATGTCTGCAGATGTTTTTTAGTTTTATTTATCTATTTTTGGCTGTGCTGGGTCTTCATTGCTGCCTGGGCTTTTTCTCGAGGTGCAGTGAGCAGGGGCTACTCTCTAGTTGCTGTGCACGGGCTTTTCATTGCGGTGGCTTCTCTTGCTGAGGAGCATGGGCTCTAGGGCACATGGGGTTCATTAGCTGCAGCATGCGGACTCAGTGATTACAGCTCCTGGACTCTAGAGCACAGGGTCAGTAGTTTGGCACTCGGGCTTAGTAGCTCCAATGGCATGTGGAATCATCCTGGACCAGGGATCAAACCTGTGTATCCTGCATCAGCAGGTGGATTCTTTACTACCAAGCCACCAGGGAAGCCCTGCAGACATTCTTGATCATCACTAGTGGGTAGAGACCAGGCATGCTACTACATGTCCTACAGTGTTCAGGATCCTACAGTGCGGCCACAGCAAAGAATGACCTGGCCCCCAGTGTCAACAGTGCTGTGATCAAGACAGCATAAGCAAGAGAGCTGCTTCAGGGACTTCCCTGGTGATCCAGTGGTTAAGAATTCACCTTGTCATGCAGGGGACATGGGTTCAATCCCTGGTTGGGGAATGAAGATCCCTCTTGCCTTGGAGCGGCTGAGCCCTCATGCTGCAGCTAGAGAATCCATGTACCACAACAAAAGATCGTGCAGGGTGAAATTAAGACGCAACACAACCTAATTAATTAATCTTTTAAAAGAGAGAGAGAGTTGCTTCAGATGAAAACTTTAAATGCATTCACAAATGGAGCCCGTGTTAAAGCTCACTGTGTCCAAGAGCTTTCCCTGACCTGGCCCCCAGCCCTACACCAGAGGCTATGGGTACCTGCCCTTGATGGTGCTCTAATCACCCCTATCTGTTCTTAACCCCTCATGACTGTGAGCCATTTAATGGTCAGTCTCCTTGTGAGCTGTTGGGGGAAAGTCTCTGTATGCAGAGCCTAACACAGATCCTCCCATCTCTGGCCTCCAAAGGATTTGTCCAGTGAGGGACTGAATGAACAAATGAATGCTCTCTTCTCTCTCTCTGTTTCTTTGTGAGCAGGGCACAGCATGTGGCTTAAGGGAACTTAGTTCCCCAACCAGAGATCAAACCCATGCTTTTGGCAGTACAAGCTCAGAGTCCCACCCACTGGACCACCAGGGAATTCTCCAAAACTGTTCTCTCCTGAGGATGAGGATTTAGGTGTTTGGTGTGGAGGTGAAGCTTGTATATCCTTTGGTCACCTGGGCTACCTACTGGTCTAGCCACAAACCCTGGGCAAGAGACATGATCATTTTGGGCCTGGGTGTCCTCGTTATATCACTAACAGGCCTGGCCGCACAGTGTGGGAAGGACTAAAGGAGACGGCGCATGCGCTACACTGCCTGTCAGGGGCATTATGTCCATGGGTGTGGCAGACAGTCTCCTAAGAAGGGCTCCAGAGAGGGTGAGAAGCAGGAGATCTGGAGCCAGGAAGTAGCACCTGCTCATCCCTTACCCGCCCCTACCCCCGAGGTCCTGAGACCACAGCCCAGGGCCCAGGCAAGGTTTGCTGTCACCTTTCAACATCCTCCAGCAGCCAAGGACTCATCCCTCACCAGGCTAGGAAACCCAGGGAGGGGCAGGGAGGAGACAGAGAGACTGCCAACTCCCCCAACTCCCTATTGCTGCCCCCCCACCCCCAAGCTCTGACCACACCACCAAATCCATCTGAAAAAAAGCCTGCAGAACAATGCACTTTGCCTGTTCTCAACCAGAGCCCAGAGAATCCTGCTTATCAGCCTGAACAAATAAACAAGGTCTGTGGGACAAAAAGTTTCCTGGGGGTCCTAGGATAGCGGCAGGGGTCTCAGGAGCAGCCCAGCCCCCGCTCTCCTGTGCACCCGGGAAGGGAGGGTCTGCCTGTGGAGGCTCTGGACAGCAGGCACAGCTATGTGACCCAGGCCCTAGTGCGCTGTCACCCAGGGGCCACTATAGGAGTTGCCTGGCGGGCTACAGTCCATAGGGTTGCAAGGAGTTGGACACGACTGAAGCAACTCAGCATGTACGCACATCTGCCAGTCGGGAGCAGGGCTCTCAGAAGGGATCTGCTCGTGGGGATCCGGGGTCATTGTGGGACCACAGAGCCACAGATGAGGTCAAGGCCAACCTAGGAGCTCCCATGCCAAGTTCTGAGCCAGTTTTGTCCCAGATTTGTCACTCTGCCCCACTGCTTCTCTCAAAGTCCAGGTCTAACAAGACAACCATTTATTGAGCTCTGGTTGTTTACCTGGCCCCGTGGTCACTACTCATAGGTAGTTTTAGCCCACTGAAACATTCCCCCAAATAAAGACTGTTACCCCATCTGCACACAAGGAAACAGAGGAGACATACTGGGCCCCAGGCCACTCATCTAAGACCTGATTGGAGCCATAAGCTTGTGTGTCTATCACTCAAGGAAGGCACATGGCCACCAGGCTCTCGAGCTCCTGCTAGCCAAGGTGGCCGTATATGGCACAGCAAGGATCCCTTTTGGCAGTTCACCCTGACTTCTCCTGCTCTCCAGGGCGGATATTCCTCACCTGGTTAATTCCAGGTCCTTCTTGTGCCCATGCCCCAGGATGCAGCAACCAGGGCCCCCAAGAAACCCAGCTCAGAGCACTCTGGCCTAATGCAGACCTGATTCTAGGAGGTCAAGGTAAGGCAGAAAGAGCTGATCTGAATCCCAAACAGTAGGATGTAACTTTGGACAGGCACCTTCACCTCTCCAAGCCTCAGTTTTCTTATCTGGAAGGTGGGAATAACTTCTGTGTACCCTCCATGGCTGTCGGAACCAGGTCACCCCCTGCTGTTTCTTGTGATCTATTAAGGCCAGGCAAAGGACGGCTGTTTTGAGAGGTATTTAGTGCCCAGGGAGTTTAAGCACTTCCAGTATCTCTCAGCTGCTAAGAGCTGGGTTTTAAAGTCACACCTTAGCTGAGCTCTTTCCAATTAGCCAGAAACAACTGCCTGGGGATGTGGATGTATCTGCGTGTGTGCGTGCTAAGTTGCTTTAGACATGTGCGACTCTCTGTGATCCTATGGACTGTAGCCTGCCAGGCTCCTCTGTCCATAGGATTCTCAAGGCAAGAATACTGCAGTGGGTTCCCATGCCCTTCTCCAGTGGATGTATCTTGTTGTTGTTCAGTCATTCAGTCATGTCTGACTCTTTGGAACCCCAAGGATGGCAGCACGCCAGGCTTCCCTATCCTTCACTATTTTCCAGAGTTTGCTCAAACATATGTCCACTGAGTCAGTGACGTCATCCAACCATCTCATCCACTTTCGCCCCCTTCTCCTCTTGCCTTCAATCTTTCCCAGCATTAAGGTCTATTCCAATGAGTCAGCTCTGGCCAAAATATTGGAGCTTCAGTATCAGTCTTCCCAATGAATATTCAGGGTTATCTCCCTTAGGATTGACTGGTTTGATCTCCTTGCTGTCCAAGGGACTCTCAAAAGTCTTCTCCAGCACCACAGTTGGAAAGCATCAATTCTTTGGCACTCAGCCTTCTTTATGGTCCAACTCTCACGTCCATACATGACTACTGGAAAAACCATAGCTTTGACAAGATGGACCTTTGTTGGCAAAGTGGTGTCTGTGCTTTTTAAAATGGATGTATCTATACGGTGTGGAGATGGGCAGCCCACATTTCTGTGCAAGGGCTGGAGAGTTCTGGACTTCATGGGACCCCAGCCTTACTGCATCACCTCTCTGAGCAGCCACACAAGGCCCAGAGCCCAGCCTGCAGGAAAGTCCACAGTAGTCATCCGTTCAGCTTGCTCAGAAGACAGAGGCCAAAGGAGGCAGCAGGGTCAGTTGGCTCCAACTCCTGAGGCAACAAAACTTCCAGGAAAGTAAAAGGACCTGCCTGATGCTCAACCCACAAGAACTGTTAAGCTTCAGGACTTCCCTGGTGGTCCAGTGATTAAGAATCCATCCACCAATGCAGGGGATAAGGGTTCGATCCCTGGTCCAGGAAGATCCCACATGCCTCACGGCAACTAAGCCCATGGGCCGCAATTATTGAGCCTGTGTTTTAGAGCTTGTGCTCCGCAACAAGAGAAGCCACCACAATGAGAAGCCAGAGCACCACAACTAGAGAGTAGCCCCCACTTACCGCAACTAGAGAAAGCCCATGCACAGCAATGAAGACCCAGCACAGACAAAAATTAAAAATAAAAGGATTGTTAAGCTTCAGAGCAGCACATGTGGGGATTTTCTCAAGGTACCATATGCCTCTAAGAGATTCCATCCCACTTACTTACCAGACCCTCTTCTGGCTCCAACAAGTGGGAGAAAGCAGGAAGGACCTTGGCCTGAGATGCTGAGGACCTAACTCTACTCCAGGCCATCCACATGACCTTAGGTAGAGTCACAAGCTTAGAGGACTCAGCTTCCTCACCCATAAGTGGACATGAGAACACCTGCTGCCTCAGAATGGAATCACCATGGGCAGATGTAGGGAGGGGCTGGGGCTGTGAGGGTTAGTCTCTTAGTCAGGCCTGACTCTTTGCAACCCCACCAGGACTGCAGCCCAGCAGGCTCCTCTGACCATGGGATTTCCCAGGCAAGCATACTGGAGTGGGTTGCCATTTCCTTCAGCGGGGTAATAGAGAAGCACGGCCAGGAACCTACCAGCCAATGCAGGGGAGGCCTGGAAGCCCTCTTGCCTCTGTGCCAACTCCTACCCACTCCTCGGACCCATCCTCAGATGCCCACCAAGGCTTCTGGATCCACAGAGCTCCAGCATCACTGTGTCCTTGACACACAGCCGAGCACCTGATTCATTTGAAATTATTCTCTGATCGTCTCATATCAGGGAGTGCTGACTTCCTGGGGTGAAGTCTCTCCATACAGAGCCGTTCGAGGTCCTTGTCAAGTTCCATCTAAGCAAATCCCGGCCTGACTCCCAGCAATGAGGCCGAACCCTGAAAACCTGGGCTTAAGTCTTTATGAGCCCTGGCCCAGAGCCAGACGGGACAAAGCCTGGTCACTAGTTCCACCTCTGTAAGTGTCCTCACCTGTGAAGTGGGAACGCGGGACTACACAGGGCCAGGTAAGGTACTTCACCCCCTGCAAAGAGGTTTGAAAGGCAGCTGCGCTGGTGACTGGATGAGAGGGGCCAGAGAGAGGCTTCCCTCACTCCTCTCCCCTCTGGACGCAAACAGGCCTGTCCCTCATTCCCTGAGGAGTGGGGCAGAGGCTGCCACAGCCCCCTGGCATCCTATGGGGTCTGAGGTTGAGGGAGGTGCGGGGCTGGGGGCGCCATTCGCGTGCCCCCTTCTGGGCCACCCTGAGTTTACTTGTGGAGGATTCCCCAGAAGTCCATGGCACCTTCCCTGATGGCTCAAATGGTAAAGACTCCACCTGTAATGCAGGAGACCTGGGTTCGATCCCTGGGTCGGGAAGGTTCCCCTGGAAAAGGGAATGGCAACCCACTCCAGGACTCTTGCCTGGAGAATCCCATGGACAGAGGAGCCTGGTGGGTTCAGTCCATGGGGTCGAAGAGAGTCGGACAAGACTGAGGGACTAACACTTTTACTTGTGAAGAGGCACCTCAGCAGGTCCTGAGGGCTCTGCCCTGCTGATCCAGGCCTCTGCCTGGCCAGACTGCCATTCCTCCAGTGCTGAGGGGCTTTACACTTCTCTGGGAGAGAGGCAATCTTGCAAGCACACCAGATGCCCTGTGGGCAAGCATAGCCTGTGAGCCAGAAGGTTCTGTCAGGGAAGGCAGAGGCCCACGGGCTCAGGCCCCTCCCCTCCCCCACCCA
>SJYB01009320.1:0-11070 GCA_006408585.1 Antidorcas marsupialis | reverse complement strand
TATTCTTCTGAGTGTTCCTTTTCATTGCCATTGGATTATCAGAGTTAGACTTTTCCATCATTGAGTTCAGCTTTGCCTAAATATGTCCTTTGGACTGGATCCATTAAAGAATTTCTTCATTGGTTTCAGTCTTGTTTCTATCTGTCTACCTTGAAGACCCTGAAAAGAACTAATTCTCTCAGTCTCAGGTTCCTTATTTGTAGAACCAGTAGACAGACTCTACTGAACTCAGTGTACTCATAGAAATTAATTTTCCACAAGTGTTTTCCAATTTTTAACACATGCCAGGCAGTCTCTTATATGCTAGGGACATGAGGATGCTGACTAAAGTCCTTTTTCCATCTAAACTCTTGAAGGGACTTTTCACAAAGACATACACACGTGCACATACAAGGCAAATAATAGTGAGGCATTGGGGTATATTAGAGACAACTGTGTAGAAAAGCTCTTTCAAAGTGGCTTTTAGGGCAAAGACTTGAGTGAAGAGACGAGTGAGCCTTGAGTATCTGGGGTACACTGTACCAATGAAAGCAAATGGTAGGTGCTGTGGCAGGGCAGAGTAACTGCAGGGAGAGCAGTCNAAATTAATTTTTCACAAGTGTTTTCCAATTTTTAACATATGCCAGGCAGTCTCTTATATGTTAGGGACATGAGGATGCTGACTAAAGTCCTTTTCCCATCTAAACTCTTGAAGGGACTTTTCACAAACACATACACACGTGCACATACAAGGCAAATAATAGTGAGGCATTGGGGTATATTAGAGACAACTGTGTAGAAAAGCTCTTCCAAAGTGGCTTTTAGGGCAAAGACTTGAGTGAAGAGACGAGTGAGCCTTGAGTATCTGGGGTACACTGTACCAATGAAAGCAAATGGTAGGTGCTGTGGCAGGGCAGAGTAACTGCAGGGAGAGCAGTCATCAAAGGACAATGTCTCCAAATGGGGTTGAAGACACTAGATCGGAAAGATGTAGCAAAGATTTTGATAACTGACTCACAGTTTTCCAGCCATACTAAGCTGAAGTTCAGAGTCTCAACTTTGTGTAATTCTCTACCATCACATCTATTTTCTTTTAAATGAAAGTACATATGATCTTTTAAAGACATTTTTTGGTAAATGGTTAAAAAGGCTGAGGAATAAATTAATTCTTTTGCAAAATAAAAATTTATTTTATGGGTGACTATATGAAAAGTAGACCTATTATTGAAAATGTTCCAATATTATAGGGAAGTCGGCTCCATTAATTTCCATCACTGTATAGGTAACAAAATGCATAGAGAATTTTACTGTTGTTGTGCTTCCAACACTAAGAAGAAGTGATTTTATTTTTAGGAGGGTTGATTTTGTACTCTTGGACAGGGTTCTGGCCTAATATTATTGACACAATTCCCTCCCCAATTTTTTTTTTTTTGAAGAAAAACAGGAGAAAGAAAAACAAAAAATAAAATTTTTTTTAGTTTAGAAGAACATGATCAACACATTCAGAAAGTTCATAAAGCTTTGCTGTATGAAGTGGATAATTATAGACTGATCTCTTTATTGTCAAAACAGATGAAGATCAGAAAAAAGAACACTACCAACCCTTCAAAAGACTCAAGTTTCCTAATTAACTTGCATCCCATACCTTCTCCACTAGAAATGACCACAGTCATGTTTCTGAGATCACAGATCCTATAGCCAGCCTTCCTGAAATTATTCCATGGTTCTGCTGCTTAACAACTGTGTGATCTTGGGTAATTTGCTTAAGGTCTCTGTCTCTCATTTCAAGGTCTCATTTCCTTCACTTTAAAAGTGGGAATAATAATAATACTCATTTTATAGGTTAGCTTGTGAGCCTTACATTTATATGTATATATAAAGCATTTAGAACTGTGTCAGCTCACAGAAAGCACAGTGAGGATCAGATGTTACTGCAAGTGCATCAGAACTGCTCAGCCCATAAGCATCTCTTGTCAGTGTTGTTACTTTTTAATCTATGAATTTAATGTCTTTGCCCCATGCCACTTAAAGAAGCAGTACTTTTTACATTAAAGTTGTGATAATCTTATAGTTTGCTCCATATTTAACGTACGTCTTTCCTGTATTCGATTTTTGCTTTGGCATTTTAAGTTGTATCCTCTTCCCATTCCTTGTCCCCTCTTCTTCTGTTCCTCTATCTTTTTTTTTCTCTTCTTCCTTTTCCTCTTTCTCTCATTCTTTTGGGAATTTAAAGTCTGCTGGCACTACAAGTTGTGTTTTCTTTCAAGCTTATGAGGTACAATTGTTGGACAATGATACAAATCAGGATTTGACTAATTGTTGGTGTATTGTCTGGACTTGAGAAAGTGATTAAAAATGTTAATGACTAAGATTAATTTAAAAATGTGTAGTATCGCAAAGCTACAGTCATGAAGCCAGTATGGTACTGCTACAAAACCGGAAATATAGACCAATAGAACAAGATAGAAAGCCAAGATAAACCCATGCACCTATGGACACCTTATGTTGGACAAAGGAAGCAAGAATATAAAAAAGATAGTCTCTTCAATAAGTGGTGCTCGGAAAACTGGTCAGCTATATGTAAAAGAATGAAATTAGAAAACTCCCTAACACCATACAAAGTGAAGTTGCTCAGTCGTGTCCGACTCTGTGCAACCCCATAGACAGCAGCCCACCAGGCTTCCCCATCCCTGGGATTCTTCAGGCAAGAAAACTGGAGTGGGTTGCCATTTCCTTTTCCAATGCATGAAAGTGAAAAGTGAAGGTGATGTTGCTCAGTCCTTTTTGACTCCTTGTGATCCCATGGAGCCTACCAGGCTCCTCCATCCATGGAACTTTCCAGGCACGAGGACTGGAGTGGGTTGCCATTTCCTTCTCCAGGGGATCTTCACAACCCAGGGACTGAACCTGGTTCTCCCACATTGCTGGCAGACAATTTACCATCCGAGCTATCCGGGAGGGCTATACACAAAGATAACACCATACACAAAGCTAAACTCAAACTGGATTAAAGATCTAAATGTAAGACCATAAACCCTACAACTCTTAGAGGAAAACATAGAAAGAACGCTCTTTGACATTGTTGTTGTGGTTCAGTCATTAAGCAATGTCCGACACTTTGCAGCTCAGTGGACTGCAGCAGGTCAGGCTTCTCAGCTCTTCTCTATAGTCTGCAGTTTGCAAAAACTTATGTCCATTGAATTGGTGATGCTATCCAACCATCTCATCTCCTTTGACCCCTTCTCCTCCTGCCTTCAATCTTTCCTAGCATCAGGGTCTTTTCCGTTGAGTTGGCTCTTTGCCTCAGGGGGCCAAAGTATTAGAGTTTCAGCTTCAGTATCAGTCCTTCCAGGGAATATTCAGGGTTCATTTCCTTTGGGATTGCCTGGCTGGATCTCCTTGCAATCCACAGGACTCTCAAGAGTCTTCTCCAACACCACAGCTCAAAAGCATCAACTCTTCAGAGCTCAGCCTTCAAAGAGAAAAGGGAACCTTCTTGCACTATTGGTGGGAATGTAAACTGATACAGTCATTATGGAGAACAGTATCGAAATTCCTTATGAAACTAGGGAATAAAACTACCAGATGACCCAGCAATCCCACTTCTGAGCATATACTCTGAGGAAACTGCTGGGAGCCAGCACAAGGAATCCCACCTGTGGCAAGGTCATGAGGAAGGAAGCCTGACAAAATGCAAGACTGTGATCAGGGTTCAGGGGTTCCCCCTGGAATTTCCTGAACATCCACACCCCAAGACCAGAGTTTGCCTGTTTTACTGTGTTACGCTTTCCACCTACTCTTCTGTCATTAACAAGGGGCTGTCCTCCCACCACTTTTTTTCTGGGGAAAAAATTAATTTAGAGCTTTTAGATAATAAATCTTCTGGGCATAATATGAGTGTTTCAATCCAAAAACCCCTCTGATGGCTTTCTAGCCTGCCTTCAGGACTTGTACAGCTGCGCATGTGATTGTTTGAGGCCTCCCGACCACAGGAGGCACAGGAAGCTTAAAACACCCTAGGAATGTAAGGGCTTCCAAGGTGTCAAGATCATTGGAATAAAACTGATTAAGCATTTCATTGTTGAGCCAATACTTGCTGCCAAATTTTCATATACTTTATTTTTAGATATAGTTGGTATATAGAAAAACAAGCAATAGACCTGGTATTAGCAACATTAGATCTTTGAGTTAAGTACCTTCTTTGTTATAACCCACTGAGCCTTTGTTCTATAGAGATGTAACTTTAGTGCTTTAAGGAGATGCAGATTAAAGAAAAACACTTCAGGGGAAATGAGATTCACAATAATTAAGGAAGAGATTCAAAAAGTGTTAGCAAGCCTTTTGGCCAGAAGATAATGTAAATCACCTAAGACTTGTGTATACAACTAGGTATGCAGAGAAAAAAACCTGGTTTTGATAAGAGTCTGGGCTGCTAATGCTGCATAATTTTGTATTTCCCATTGATCTCCATGTACTATCAAAAGTATAAAAAGCCTTCTGAACAATAGAGGCCTTGCCAGTCACTGAAAGGACTGGTTTCCCCCGTGTCTCTTCTTTACTCTAATTTCAGGCTGAATTCCTATCTGGGGCATGGAGGCTCGCCATGTCTACTTACTTGTCCTGGCTTCTAAGATCCATAAGAGAGAGAGCTCAAGGTGGGGTACTCTCCGATATTCAAATGGGTGCTGGCGGCTTAACGTAGGTGGTGCAAGTTCCTTGTCCGGAACTTTATTGGTTTTCCATGTAAACCAAGTTAATCAGGCTCTTTTCTCCACTAAATTTTCCTACTACACTATTTCTTCCTAATCTAATTTTATATTAATAAATAAATAAGTTTTTCCTCCCCAACGCTGTCCCTGCTTCGAATTCCCTGGATCCACCGGGCTGGACCCCGGCAGGAACCCATAACTGAAATGGACACATGTATCCCAATATTCATTGCAGTGATATTGACAGTAGTCAGGACATGGAAGCAACCTAGATGAATGGATAAAGAAGTTGAGGTATATGTATACAATGAAATATTACTCAACATTAAAAGGAACAAATTTAAGTCAATGCTGTGAGGTGGATGAACCTAGAGCCTGTTATCCAGAGTGAAGTAAGTTTAAAAGAGAAAAACAAATATCATATATTGATGCATATTTATGGAATCTAGAAAAATGACATTGATGAACCTAGTTGCAAGGTAGCAAGAGAGATGCAGACATAGAGAACAGATTTGTCACAGTGGGGAAAAGAGAGGATGGGATGAATTGAGAGAAGAACATGGAAACATGCATCGCCATACCTAAAATAGAAAGAAAGTGGGAATTTACTGTATGACACAAAGAACTCAACCTGGTGCTCTTGACAACCCAGAGAGATGGGATGGCGTGGGAGGCGGCAGGGAGGTTAAAGAGGGAGGAGACAAATGGATACCTGTGGCTGATTGATGTTACTCTATGAAGCCAGCACAACATTGTAAAGCAATTGCCCTCCAATTAAAAATAAATAAAAAAATTTAAAGTTCAACATAATGAATGTGTAGTATGTGTGGTTGTTATGCTGTCAATAGCAATGTCTACACATACATTTTTTTCCTTTCCAGAGAGGAGAGTGATAATCAGTTACCACCACAGTATTGACTACTGTATATATCTTTAAATTAACTGGCCCGTCATTCTTTCTGTCTTTATATTAGATACAGTTTCCAATTGGAAATACCCTGAAAAAGTGTCTCAGTAGAATCTTATTGATCTGTAGGTTTCCCCAACACTTGTCACCCTAGTGCTCTCATTCTCTTATTACTTTCAATTGTGTCCATTGTTGTTGTTTTTTTTTTGCATTTTGAGTTTTTCTCAATTTGGGTTTTTACCTTTGTTTTGTTGGAGCAAAACCCCAAGAAGGTATCAGAAAATATATTTGTGGAATTATATTATTTTATTCATATTTGACTAATAGTTTGGCTACCTGTAACTTGTAGGTTCAAAAGATATTTTCCTTTGGAATTTTAGAAGCACTGCTCTTTAACTCTTTGAGCATGCATATTTGCTGATGATTTCTTTTCTGCCTCATGGTTTACTTAGCCTTTCTTCAACTCATTCTCCAGTCAGCTTCTCTCCTAGATAACCTCTATTACTAGTTTCTAAGTAAAATCTAGCAAACTCTCATGTAGATATTACACAATTTTCAGAGAGATTCAGAGATTCAGTTTGCTACAAATGCTTCCACTTGTAAAATGGAAACTATCTGTTATATGAAAAAATTTCCAGTATTTCAAAAAACTGAAGACCATTTGTCCTTGAGTCACTTTCTCTGTTATCAAGAACTAATTGTCCCTCTTTCTAAGTCAGCAACCTCATTAAGCACATTTTTCTTAAGAAAGCCTTATCCTCCTTTAACTTACCAAACATAAGTGACAACCCACAGAATTTATTGGTAAAAATATCTTGGAATTCATTAGTAATTCATGGAGAAAGAAAAGCATGTATAAAATTATGTTGGTAGTACTGTTCTAAGTCACATATTCCTTAGATAATTCTCTTATTCCAGCAGGTACCACCTAGTTCCTAAGACTTCTCATGAGAAGAATGTTTTGAAAGCACCTAATCCATCCCCAGACATTGCTGTCCCTTCGAGGATTCCTGAAGGGCGTCTGTTTCCTAATGATGATCCTGGTTTCTCCATCGTGGAATCTCAGAGGACTAGGCAGGAACAGCGGTCTTCATCTTGGTTCTCTGAGAAACTGAGAAAGAGATCTGGGGTAGGACTCAGTCTAAAGAAGTTCCTACCTCTTCAAACACCCAGGTTATGCCCCTGATCTTTTCCTGAACCACATCAGCCGAGTCAGGATAGAAACACAGCAGAATCTCCATGGTCTTCTTTCAGGAAAGAGCACACACTATGAAATCTTCCCTCAGGCAGTGGAGAAGGAAGACCTCTGTCACTAGTAAAAAGATTTGCATTCTTCAAGTACCTTCAGACTGACTCCTTCTAACTAGCAGTGATAACAGATAGAAGAAAGAGAGGAATAGGGCAGGGGTCTTAGCAAGGGAGACCTTAGTACATACAGTGCCATTCTTTATAAGATCGGGAGCATTTTTGACATTACTGATTAGTTATTTTGAGTAGTTATTCATAATTATCAGTTTTTCTAGCTTTTAGAGCTGACATATGTAATTTTTAAATTTATTTTTAATTGGAAGATAATTGCTTTACTATGTCCTGTTGGTTTCTCCCATGCAGCAANTAGAAGAAAGAGAGGAACAGGGCAGGGGTCTTAGCAAGGGAGACCTTAGTACATACAGTGCCATTCTTTATAAGATCGGGAGCATTTTTGACATTACTGATTAGTTATTTTGAGTAGTTATTCATAATTATCAGTTTTTCTAGCTTTTAGAGCTGACATATGTAATTTTTAAATTTATTTTTAATTGGAAGATAATTGCTTTACTATGTCCTGTTGGTTTCTCCCATGCAGCAACGTGGATCAGCTCTAAGTACACATATATCTCCTCCACTGTGAGCCTCACGTCCACCCACTGCCCCCTATCCCTCCCCTCTAGGCTGTCACAGAGCAGCAGGCTGAACTCCCTGAGCTATGTAACAGCTTGCCCTCAGTCATCTACTCTACACACGGCCAAGCCTGTACTTCAGTCCTACTCTCTCAATCTGTTCCACCCTCCACTTTCCTCAGTGTGCTCACAAGTTTGTTTCTACATCTGCATTTCTATTCCTGCCCTTGAAAAAGGTTCATCAGGGCTATTTTTCTAGATTCCATACACATGTGTTAATATACAATATTTGCTTTTGTCTTCCCGACTTACTTCACTCTGTCTAAAAGACTCTAAATTCGTCCACCTCAGTTCAACTGACTCAGATTTGTTCCTTTTCATTGGCTGAGTAATATTCCATTGTCTATTTGTGCCACAACATCTTTATCCACTCACCTGTTGATTGGCATCTAGGTTGCTTCCGTGTCCTGGCTATTGTAAATAGCGCTGCAATGAACACTAGGGTACACATGACCTTTTGAATCACAGGTTTCTCAGGGCATATGCTGGGCCATTTGGTAGTTTTCCTCCTAGTTTTTTAATGAATCTCCATATTGTTCTCCATAGTGGCAGTATTAATTTATTGTTTTAGAAAAGTTTTACTGTGTTAGGAACACTTAACATGAGGTGTATTCTCTTAACAGTCTTTTAAGTGTATAATACAGTGTTGTTATACACAGGCTTGATGTTGCGAGCAGATCTCTAGAACTGATATACCTTTCAGGACTGAAATTGTATACTGTCAACTGAAAGGAGACATTTGTTTTATTTGGTGGGAAAGTTTAGGACTCCAAGCCCAGGAGACAGCATCTCAGTAGCTCTGAGAAAAGTGTTCCCCTTAGAACATGGCAGTGGGAGTCAGGCTACATACAAAACGTGCAGCAAAGGGAGCAGGCCGCCTGAACATTGAGGATCAGATGTCAAATTAGGGAATTCAGCACTGGATGTGGGAAGAGTCAAGCCTCTGGGCTCACTGAACTCATTGCTTTCATATGCACCTCAGCCATCTGGGCCAAATCCTGTTTCCTTGTTCACCTTAAGTGGTGGCAGCTGTGGCCGATGACTGCTCCTTGTGTTCCCCCTGCGCTTCAGCAGTCACCATGGTTGGGGGGTGGCATCTGCTAGATTGAGCTTTGGGAGCCCAAAATCGCTAATGGCTGTGACATTTCTTATTTATTGATGTGACAGTAGAGATTTTCATTTCACAATACCTATTGATTGGCAATACCCTTTTACTCCATGCCCTCCCTCCTCCAGTTTCTGGCAACTACTATTCTATTCTTTATTCCATGAGCTTGACTATTTTCCATACCTCATATAGGGGGATTCATATGGTTCTTGTCCGTCTATTTCTAGTTTATTTCTCATGGTATAATGTCTTCCAGGTTAGGTCATGTTGTCTCATAGGACAGGATTTCCTTCTTTTAAGGAATAATAATCCTTTGTATGTATATACTACAGTTTACTTATCCACTCATCTGTTGATGGACATTTAGGTTGTTACCACACTTTGGCTACTGTGAGTACTGCTGCAGTGAACTTGGGAGTGCTAATATGTCTTTGAGACTTTGATTTAAATTATTTTGGGTAAATGATTTAGATGTAGAATGGGTAAAACCTATGATAGTTCTGTTTTTTCTATTTTTAACTTTTTGGGTAACCTTCATATTCTTCATAATGGTCACACCATTGTGCCCTCCCACTGCCAGGTAGAAGGGTTCTTTTTTTCTCCATAATCTCACCAACACTTTTATTTTGCTTTTTTGATTGTGGTTATTCTCCAGGTGTGAAGTGATACATCACTGTGGTTCTGATTTGCATTTTCCTGGTGACTAGTAGTGATATTAAACTCTTTTTCATGCTCTTGTGGTTATATATATATATATATGTCTTCTTTAAAGAAAGCTCTATTCAAGTCCCTTACCTATTTAAAATTGAGGTTGTTAAATTTTTTTCTATTATGTTGTAGGAGCATCTTACATACTTCAGAAATTAACCCCTTATCATATATATGGGTCTCATATTTCCTTAAGCCTTGTAACCAGGAAGAGTTAATTTTGAATTTATGCTGGATCAGCTTCTGTGATTTCAACTTTCATTTTGCCATTTTTGTTACTGTAAGCATACACAATGGACTGCCTTTGGGAGATAACCTGAGCTGCCCACCTGTGAATGACTGTAAGGAAGCAGATCTAACACATTCTGCCACCTGAGGCTTGCCATAATAGGGGAAATTTGTAAGGATTGAGCAGTCTTTTACTTTGTTTCCTTACCTCCACCCCATTTCGGATCCATAAAAGAACCTGGCAACCAGGCCCCAGCAAGATGATTATTTGGAGGCATTACCTTGTCGTTGTCTCAGCCAGTGGGTTCCTGAACAAAATGCCTTTCTAGTCTAGATGAGCTTCCCTCATAGCTCAGTCAGTAAAGAATCTGCTTGCAATGCTGGAGACCTGGGTTTGATTCCTGGGTGAAACATGAAACTTTTCATGTAATTTTTTCCTTTTCCTAGTCTAGACACCTCATCTCAGATTCACTGCAGAGAGCGGAGCAAGCCTGGACTTGGTAACAGATTATGTCACATGCCTTATGTTAGACATTTTGTTGCTTCCATAGAAAATACTGAGGCAAGCGTAGATTTTGTCTCTAATTTATAGCAGTGTTAGTAAACTGATCTTCAGGGCAGTTGGGAAACATTGAATGTCACAAAGTACTGGTGCCTATAGATGTCTGCATACCCAGGGCACTCAAGGTCCCCCATGGAAGGCTTAGTGCTTAGTATTAGCTAAAGGGTGGCTGTGTTTCAAGAAATTATACTAATAAATCCCTGACGGGTTCTGTGGCACACTAAGTTTATTTTATTTGTTTTTAGAGAAAAATATCCATGGATTGAATGGTGGGGTCAATGACTCGTGGAGCTTCATTCTCTGAGTATACTAAGAATGTCTAGGAACACACTAAATGCCATTTCAAAAAAAAAAAATGGCAGGATAGAGTCAATTGAATTAACTGTTGTAGGATAATGCAGCACAGGATATTTGGCAAGTACTAGCGAAAAAGTTTCTTAATGGATACAGCCCAGACATTGAGTCAATTTTGAAAACAATGAGAAGAGAGGAATTTGGGTTTCTAGTAGACAACAAGTTGCTCATGGTCATGTGGCTGCAGAGACCAGATCAGGTTATAAATCTGCAAAACTAGAGCTTCAGCAAAATATCTCAACTTGTGACCTCATGGCCTAGAAAACTGAAGGATTAAGCTTTCCTGTCGAAGTCCATGAATAGAGCCGTGTGAAAAGACTCCTGGCATGAGACCGCTAACACCGGAAACTGGAAAATTAGAAAAAGAAGATACAACTTTCTGGTCTCTAGTCATTTAACTGTCAAGAAGAGGCTAGAGACCAGTGGTATAAGAAAGGCGAGTTTAAACAAAACTGTGGGTAGGGGTTAAGATTTGTGAGGTTAGTAAATTCCAGTCTCGACCATGAAGGGAAACAAAGCTGGGTGCTGGCAGGTGAAATGGAACAGGGAGGAGGTTTTCCATGGCAGAGTCTTGG
>SJYB01009319.1:0-11070 GCA_006408585.1 Antidorcas marsupialis | reverse complement strand
AAAAAAATCACAATAGGAAAGATGTAGGAAGACTCCAATTCCAAATAAATACAAGGAAAGAGGTAGGGAGCAGAGGGGAGAATGTCAGGGACTTAGCTCCTCTCCTACCCAACACCCTAGAATCATCCACTTCCAAGCACGCTCCGAAAACTCCCTCTCGCCTGCGGCTCAGGCGGGATTCCGCACCGTTCTCCGCCCGGCACTCTCTTGCCTCCATTCTTTCCTGCCGGCATTAATTCCCACTTGGCTGTTTTTCTCCCCTTCTTCCCCCTTTCCCCCCTCTCGCCCCACTGCCCATCCCTTCCTCACTTTCTCCCTGGCGTCGTACCGGTTTTCCAGTCGCGCGTCCTGTCCCAGCCCTCCGCCCAGCCTCTGACCTTCCGCGTCTCTACAGCCCCGCGGCTCCCTGTCTCTAATCCCCTGCATTGCGGTCGGCGTCCGCCGTTCACCCGCGAGCCCAGGAACATGCCCCTCCGCCCTGCCTGCTCCCTTCGCCCATCCTGGGCTGCGCGCGGACCCTGACTAATGGCCGGTCCCTGCTGTGTGTGGGGTGTTGTGTCTTTTTCTTGTCTCTCCCCAGCAGGGCACGGGGGTGTGAACCAGCTCGGGGGGGTGTTTGTGAACGGCAGGCCCCTGCCCGACGTGGTGAGGCAGCGCATCGTGGAGCTGGCCCACCAGGGCGTGCGGCCCTGCGACATCTCACGGCAGCTGCGGGTCAGCCACGGCTGTGTCAGCAAAATCCTGGGCAGGTGAGGGTCGCGGAGCCGCCCCTGAGAGATGCCCCCGTCTCCTTCGCGGGCTGGACGGCCCTGGGTCTCCAGCCGAGGGCTTGGCTAAAAGTGCAGGTCGCTAGCGGACTGGGAGATCCTTGGCTGCGGCTATTTAGAGAGCGGCTTCTTTTGGCAAGGGAACGCAGGTGGTGACTGCGGGCCCCAGAACCGCCGTCCAGCGCGCTTGCCAGGCTCCAGATTCCTCCCTGGGAGAGAGTCGGATTCCTGTCTTCAGAAACAGAACGACAGCTCTTCTCTTTGGAAGGGAGGGTTGGAGGAATAGGGTGAAGGTAAAGATGGGTGCCCCGAGAAAAGAAGAATCAGCTTGAGAAGGTGTAAGATTAGTCCTGGTTCCCATAGGGGCCCTATGCTCAGTTGGAATGGGCAGGAGGCCTCCAAGTGCTGTTCCTCCCGCTCTTCTCAAATGAAAGGCCAGGCTTCCCTGATCGCCTACTGCAGCTGTTGTGTGTGCAGCCTTTGGTACGACCACTTTCCGGGAGAGAGCGTCCCTGTTGTCCCTGCCCTCATCCTCTGACGTATCCCGGCCTTAGCCGAGTGGCTCTGGAAGCCCCCTCAGACATGCTAGGTCTTTCCCCTCCGTACCACTGCCTCCGGCGGGAGAGTGGCTTAGCGGCTCCAGAGCTTGCAACACCCACTCTGTGCCAGTGCCTGCTTCTCACTGACCCTGCTGGCTTTCCCTGCGCAGGTACTACGAGACCGGCAGCATCAAACCTGGAGTGATCGGAGGCTCCAAGCCAAAAGTGGCAACACCCAAAGTTGTGGACAAGATTGCTGAATACAAGCGACAGAACCCAACTATGTTTGCCTGGGAGATCCGGGACCGGCTTCTGGCGGAGGGCATCTGCGACAACGACACAGTGCCCAGCGTCTCTTCCATCAACAGGTGAGTAAGCCACGCTGGGCTGCAGGGCGGGGCTCCAGCTCCCAGCTCCCGCTCAGTTTCTCCCAGCTCCAGCTCTGTTCTTTCTCCAGCCTCCGCCTGCCCTTGCTCCTAGGCTCCCAGGTCCTTTGGGCAGGGAGAAGGGACCTGGGAGGCAGAGAGACAGACAGACAGACAGGGCTGTCTCCAGCTCAGGACTGGATATTTCCTGCCAGGCTTCTCCCGCCGGCGTCCTGGAAATGAATCCAAGTGTTTGTGGTAATTAAGACTCCAAGATTACGCTTCGGTATCTAGAGACAATCACAGCCCACAGCTGAAGCCTTTAAAATGACCAGTGTCCTATTCATCGCCTGTAAACAGACTTTCCTTTCTAAAGGCATGCTCTCTTCCCCAGGGGCAGCCACCTGTCCTGGCTCCCTGCCTTCCCCTACCCATCATCTCTGCGGACTCCTATAAAAGTGGCCTTCCTGGGAGCCCAGGCCTTGCTAGCCAGCTCCACACAAATTTCTGGCCTATTAGCACCAGTATCCAGGCCTGTAGAGCAAACACCAATGACCTGCAAACTGCTGGCAGGGAGCAGAGAAGCTAGACAAGGAGTGGGATGCCAAGTCAGGAGGGAGAACTCTGGACCCTGAGGCTGAACCTCAGGAGATGCCTCCAACCACCTAGAGTACCTGTGTCCAGGCCTGAGGCTGCACTGATGACAGGTTCAGGCACAGGGTGACAACTCAGGCTGGAGTCAGCTCAACACACAGTAGCACAAGTTAGTCTCCCAATCTTCGAGCCACTCCAGAGTGTTCTCCAAGATACATGCACACTCCGCATATGTACCACCCCACCCAGGCCGGTGTATACATGTGGCAGGTATAGCACATAAGAGGAGCACTTGGAGATGGGGACCCAGGATGGCTTTCCCATCACAGAACTGCGCAACCTGACATCAGCAGAGACCCTGTGCAAATTCCAGACAGCCTTGGCCAACTTTTCAACCCCAGCCCCTTGCATTTTAAGGCAAATCCCCAAATGAGAAGAAGGCTGAGGGTTTCATACCTGTGTTTTTCTTTACACTCGTCATAGGCTCATTATCAGAGCAACTAATAATTCAGCTGGTGCCTTTTTCTGAAACTGGCATCACGTATCAAGGTTCTTTTTTTTTTAATATTTTGCAAATGATATGGAATTATCCCAAATCATCCTGAAAACAGCAGGTAAAATTAGCTGGTAGAATGTACCTTGGCTAAAGAAGATTCCCTCTGCCACACTTGTGCTGTAACGTACTGCGAGGCGACCCCAGAAATTATCCCACTGTGTGCCATCTGTATTAAAATGGTTATTCAGTTATGAACAGGGTAACATAATACTGATCAGCTAATTATACACCCTCCGAAAACCCTCCAGCTCCCTGGGCCTGGCTCAGCTAGGTATTGAGAGCATAGCGGTTTGACATTCAGACACCTTCCAAAGGAGCTGGAGAAAGACTGGGCCCTCCCCCACCCCCAGCCTGCATTGGAAGAAGAATGAGTCTTTTGCATTTAAAAGCCAGTGGAGGAGGCTGGGGAAGCTCTGGGGCTGGGGCAGGAGTGGGAAGGGTACAAAGCAATGTCTCCTGTCAACCTCTAGGCTGGTTACTGGTCTAGGGAGTGGGTTTGAACTGGGGTCTTGGGAAGAGAGAAGCCCTGCTGAGGAGCAGTGTTGATGGGACTGGGTGCTGGTGTTCTGGAGCAATCTTGTTGTGATAGGATTTGCAAGTCTTTGGAGGAGCCCAAGATATGTTTGGTTAAAGCAATGTGCTTCGCTTTGGGGGCATGGAAGATTGGGGCGGTCAATGCAGGTGTGGTGGCATCACCCCTTGCCTAGCACCCCTTCTTCCCCCCTCTCCCCACTATATACTTCTCACTGGCTAAGATGTTTTGGGAAGCTGGATTATGCAAAAGTTTGAGAATGCTCTCATCCTGAAAAGCCACGGAGAGCAGGGGACTGATGACCCCAGGAGCAAGCTCCAGAGGCCTTGAGGTGCACTCACCAGAACTGGGAGAAAGTAGAAGAGTGAGCTGCTAGTGGGATGAGAGTGGAGAACGACCTCAGTTTAACAGCTCTGACAGCGGCAGAATTTGCTCAACACGGAGCATGATCACCCGAGGGACACAGAGGCTACCTTTGAGTGTGGAACAACAGCCATCTGTGGGCAGGTGTTGCTGGAGATGGCAAGGGAGTGGGAAGAGAACGGGGAAGCTGCTGGCAGCATGGGCAGCCAGCCCTGGGTCTGCAGCGAGGCTTCCTAGCTGGCTTTGTCAACAAGGCTTGGTCAGAGTTTTCTTGATTTTGCATTGTGATTCATATGTGGGAAAGAATTCTGCGGGCTTCCTGATATGCTGCTGAATCGGGTCTGGGGGATGCATCTGGGCCAGATGCCCTTAGCATTATGCCTCCAGATGCTTTGCTCTGAAGGGGAAAGTTTATCTGAGATGCATTGCTTCACCCTAAAGGCTGCTGAAAGTGGGATTTCTGCTGGTACTGCTGATGCCAGGAACTTTGTGAATTCTCACTCCCTGTAGGAAGAACCTGGAGATGTTCTTCTGTGTCGAAAGTATGATGTGTTGGGGACTGGGTGGTTCTCGAGTTTAGACCTTTACTGTGGGTGAGGTGCCACTTGTGTTGGGCACTTTATAATACTCACAATCAAGGATGTGTCTGTACTGGCTGTTGGCAAGAAAGGAAGTCCACACGTGCTTATCTACCTGAGCCAAATCACAAGGGTTTTCATCTTCTCCTCCCCTAAACAGATGCTGTCGCTGCACTTGAAATATGCTATTATGGTTATAAACTAAATGGCTTTTCCTGCTTTAAAAATGGTTTTGGCTTTTTCTGATCCGGTCATCATAAAGGCTTGGACATCCAACTCCCCTTCTCCATTGGCAAATCCTCATAGCAGTACCTCTCTGAGCCAATGGAACAGGTAAGGGAGGCCTCCCAATGGAATAGGTAAGGGAGGCCTCCCAATCTCACCCTCACTCCCAGAAACCACCATCAAAAATCCAGAGGCTGGACTGGATTGTTTAGCATGCGGAATTTATCTGAATGGCTCTCAATTTTGGGTTACTGGTCGTTGAGTGTGGAGTTGCCAGCTCTTCAGCTTGTGCTTAAACACTGCTGCTGTGTGTGTGTGGGTGGGGGTGGGGGGATGTGTTTATAAACAGGTGACTTGAGACTGAAAGCTCGTGTGGGAAATGGCCTAGAGTGGGGAAGAGATGAAGGGGGACCCACCCTGCTAACAGGCACCTATCTAGTTACGTCGCTGAGCAATTGGCTAGGCAGGAAGGATTTTCCTGATTATATGCCAACGTCTTCAGGTTTGGCTGTTGCTCTGGGAAGGGAATATAGCTCCTTTGAAGGCACAGGCGCAGACTCCAGCGAGAGTCAAGTGTTCCTGAAGATCCCCTGAGGGTACTGTCTTGGACTGAGCTGACAAGGAAGCCATCGATCTTTTAGGTTTCTCAACCGACGCTATACTTTGTGGGACCAGGGCACTCCCAGCTCCTAGATCTTTCAAGTGGACCCTCCCAGAGTCAATTTCCCACCAATCACCTGCTACCCACACCCTTCCTTAACCTGTTTGGCTTATAAGTGAGCATATGTACTCTCCTAGCGGTGGCAACACCGGCTTCAAGAAGGCACCAGCCCCAGGGCTGTTAAACAGTTCCATCTCATGTCATCTGCAGGTCTTCATCAGAATCTGGCACTGGGGTGACAGGTGGTCTAGCTGTTCATTCAGAGGTCTTTCCAAGGAAGCTGGGAGCCACTCATCCCAGCCAAGGGAATGCTGAAGACACATTTGGGGCTGGGGTCTGTGTCTCTTTCTGAGACTCAGGTTCTAGAACATCGCATATCTGACTCTTGGACAGACGTGGTTTGGCACAAAGCTGGACCAGAGAGGTTGCATTGCTACCATGCACCTGTTTGGTGGTCAGGGCTGTTGGTCTCATGGCCAAGAGCCAAGGCAAAGAAGAAGGCTTCTCCCCACAGAGGAATGGGAAAAATAAGGATAAAGGACTTGCTTTGTGTGCCCCTTGGTCTTCTGGATCAGGCCACCTCTAGTGGACAGATGGGCCGGTTTCTGTCGGAAGACCCTTGCCCACCTATCCTTCCCCAGAGAATGTCTCCTGCTTCTAACGAGGCTTCCTCTCATTAGAATAACACGTGAAATAGTCATGCCTGCTGGCACTCTTATTTCTTTAAATGAGCTGGAGTTGTCCCCCTGAAAAGCCAGCTTTGTTCACTTAGTTATCTTAGATGTCTTGGCCAGCAGTTGTATTGGTCTAACTGTTTCCCTGTGGGCAGGCTTCGAGTGGGAGGTCAGGCCACAAGATGGCTTTCAGGTGAGAATGATGGCTGGTTGCCCTGAGTTCTTACCTCCACTGGCAACTCTAGGAAAGAGGGAGACAGGAGGGGTTGTCCATAATGAAAGCTCCAGGTGCATTTTGGAGGGTGATTCGAAGAGGAAACTAGAGGGGGGGACCCTAAATAAATAAAGTGTGTCCCAACTATTCCAAGAACTCAATAAAACAATCACATCAAGTATGAAGAGGCATAAATCTTGTGTCTGCACAGGTAACCTACTCAATTGCTTTTATTATCGCTCAGGCTGCCTCCATTTATTACCGTCCACAGTCTGGGCAAAGGAGCTTGCGTGGAGGGTGGTCTCCAGTGCAATCCTACACCCCGAGAGGCAACAATCAGCCCATACAGCCAGGGATTTCGATGGGAGCTCGGAAGGGCCCATCTGTCTGCATGAAAACCAATCAATAACTCTGTAACCAGAGCCCTTGTCACAGGGAAATGGACAACACAACAGTTCAATACAGGGGCCATGGGGGGAATTAGCCAAGTGGAGATGGACCAGACAGGAGGAGCCCCTGGAGAAGGGAGACAGGGTGCCTAGTGAAGGGAATATTTGGGAAGGAGTGAGATGGAGCAATGGCTTTGTGTGCATATTGGAGGGAATTATTGTGCAAAGTAGACCCAGGGGACTGGAGGCACCGGTGGAAGCTGGGGCGCTAGGGAACAGTTGGGAAGTGGGCTTGTTCCAGTATGTGAGACAGTGTGGTTGTATATGTGATGGTGTGTTTGTGGACTAGAACCTTATGCTTGCATAGAAAGAATAGCTATAGTAGTAACTGGTGTGGAAGATGAGCCAACCTCCCCACTCCCCACCCTCCCCAGCCTGTACTCTCTCCCTCTGAGTCCACAAAGGAGTGCCTTAAACCAGGGGCTTCATTTTCTGTCCCCAGCTCCCTAGATCTCCAACTCCAACTGCTCTGAAACTTCACCTCTTAAAGTTCAGGTCTGTTCTTAGCCCTTCCTTATTGCTACCTGGAGTTGGAGTACTTTAAGAGGAAACTGTATACTGGAAATAATTTCTCTCTCACTTCCTGTTCTTTAAAAGAATGTAGTATAGGGTGTGAGCCTGGCCTGCCACTTCCCTGAATCCCTGCTGTTTCACCTCACCCCCCACTCCCTCCACGGGCCCTCCCCTAGGTCAGATTCTCCAGGGGGAGTTTCTTGCATTCGTGCTGGGGAAACAGGTACAGGTGCAGCCATGCCCAGTACCACTCACACTCATGCTGCCACGTGGGTGAGCCTAGAGAAGAGAGAAGGGCCTCTGATAGATCTTGGGGGTGTGGGACAGTGTCTCAACACCAGTGCCCTGGAACAGGTAAAGTACTGAATGGGTTTAAAATTAAACCGCTGTGGGTTTATCTGTCTACCACTGAACTACTGGCTTGAAATGTTTTTCTCCCGTTGAGCAGGTTGTTGAAATGTTTTTCTTCTCGTTGTTTCGGTGCTCTGAAGGTACAGCTTGAATACATTCATGATGGTTTACGGGCAACAGAGGTTGCTATCTTCAGGGTGTGTGGATGTGCGTGTGTTTGTGCCTACTTGTGTCTGTTCCTTGGTAAATGGGCTCTGAGGTCAAGAGCAGAAATCAGAAGAAGGCCCACGCAGTGTGGCCTGGAGTCACAGACAGACTGGACGCCCTGTCCCTGGGACCATCAGGCCAGTCGTTGAGGCGGTTATTGGGCCACAGGGCAACAGTAATAGGGGTGAGTTGAGGAGTCCTCATTCCATAATTTGGAAAAACTGGGACCAAGTTTTTCTTCCATTTTTATTTGTACTATAGCACTCTCTTTAGCCCACAGTATGAGGGGCTTTGCTACAGTGATGCTCCTTCACGATAGAGAGCTTTGTGATTCACTGTCCATCTCCACTTGGACACTTGAGTCCCAGTCCTGTCAGCAGAATTAGTTAAGGACCAATTGCAAAAGCAGCTAAGAAGATGCCCTTCCTGGTGCACCCCCTTGCTGCAGAGTTATGGTGCAGTGGCCCATCAGGGCCCACCATGCCCCCTAGCAGGAAGCATGGCAGCAGCACTGGGACACGGTCATGGGCATAGCTCCCAAGTGCCAGGCCTTAGTTCCAGCCTCCACATCCTGCCCCAGGAATCCAGGTGCCAGGGAAATAAGAAAGAACCTGGGATAGGGCAGGGCAGGGTAGGAGAGGGGAGGGCAGAAACAGAGCTAGGAACCAGAGAGGGCTTGGACACCAAACCCTGCAGGACATGATGGCAGAGGCTGATGCTTGGGGTCTGGGCGCAGGGGAGCTATGGAGGGTATGAGAAACCAGAGGAGGATGACCTGGGACAGGGGAAGAAGAAGCAAGACCCTATATATACCTGGGAGCTCTCTGCTAGGAGGAGAAGGCATGTAGGAGGGAGATGGGCGAGTCTGCGGAGCCAGGCTCCTCTGTGGCTCATCCTCAACAACCACAAAAAGAACTGGACTCTTGTGGGTTTTGAGTGATAATATAATAAGAAGGTATTTGAGTTTTTCACGAGAGAGAAACAGAGTTATTGGCATTCTGAAGAGGCTGGGGTCTATTGAGGGGCTGTGCGGGAAGGAAAGCAGTGCCCTGAAGTCCAGACTGGTGAGAAACATGTTAGTGGAGCTGCCGTATGGCTGCAGGGGTCATGAGGACAGGTGCCTCCAGGACCCCGTGAGGAAGGTCGGTGGGAGAGCCGAGGAGGCTGGGACAGAGGTGGTGAGAGCCACAGAGTCAGGAGCTGGATTGCACAGGCCCAGCCTAGAGGCGCTGAGATTTCGCTTTTAAAAACTCTGTGTTGGTCAAATAAAATACATCTCCAGGCCTGATTCAGTTCATGGGCCACTGGTCTGCAGCCCCTGGTCTGCGTAACTGGACATAACTTACCTCTCGGCTTCAGACCAGAGCTGTCATCTCAGGGCGGGTATTGGGTATGTGACATTTCCAGAGCCCCTGAGTCCTGGAGGCCCTGAGGAAGGGAACGAGTTCTAAGTCCTCATAGCTAGAGGAGGGGAGGGGGTGATGCACGTGGAAAGAGAAGGACAAAAGTAAGAATGAGGAGGAAGAGTGAGGAAGGAGGTGATGAGGCTGAGAGGTGAAAGGCAGAGGCCTGGGACCTGGCTTTGCTGGGCTGGGCTTGCCTGGGACCTGAACATGTGAGAAGGCTGCAGGGAGCCAGAGCTCTGAGTGGCTGGTAGAGCAGACTGCTGGGGTGGCCTCCAGGAGAGGCTTGGAAGGTTGTTAAGGAGAAAAGGGGAGGCCAGCCTGGGAGGAGAAAGGTGGCGGAGCAAAGGATGTGGTGTGGGAGCTAAAGTCTTAAGACCTGGAGCCCACGGTTGCCTGTACCAGGGAGCATACCGCAAGGCAGGCGGGCAGCGGCTGCGGAGCTGCTGCAGTGCGGTCACTCCAGCCTGGTCCCTGGCAGAAGAGAGAGTGGGAGGGAAGCCAAGAGGAGGGAAGGGAGGGCTGGCTTCCTGGGTGTTCCAGGTTAGAGCCCCCTCCACCTGGGAGCCCTGGCCACTTGGCTCTGGACTCCTCTGCCTGCTTTCAGCCCAGCCCGAACTCCCCTGCAGTGAACCCCTCCCAAAGCTATCCAGGAACAGAGGAAGCCAAAGGACGAGCTGGGCGGCTCCTGGCAGCAGGGGGAGAAAGGGCTGTGAGACAGGCAGCAGGCTGCAAGGGGAGCTGTGCCCACTGTAGGCATAGTCGGTTGGGGAAATGGAGAGAAGGACTCAGGAGACTGGAGGAGGGCAGAAGGGAGAGCACAGGGGCCCCCGAGCGTGAACACATGGGAGCGAGCACTAGGGCAGCTGCCCCTGGGCCTCATGTGCCCTTGTGGCCCCAGGGTCACTGCTGGGTCAGTGAAGGAAGCCTAAGGTGACCTGAAGCCTGTGGGCAGCCCCCAGCCCGACGGGCCCCAGAGATGGTTAGGGAAGAGGCCCTCATTCTGCCCTGTATCCCGTGACCTTTCATTCTAATTCTAGAGGGCAGGATGGTGCCCACCTAGCGTGTGGTACTGAGAGGGGTTGGTGCATCTGTGTTGGGGGTCTCCTTGTGGCTCTGTTTTGGAAAGAGTGGGTGGGCTCGTGGCATCTGGCCAAGTCTTGCATTCATGCCCTGGGAAGCTGTCTCAAAGGGCCTGGCATTACCAGGAGCTCTTAAAAGGCTTTAGCTGCCCATCTTGTCTAGTGGGCAACAGCAAACTGGTTTGCCTTTCAGAGGGTTTCCAGCTGAAGGCATTTTTTGGGTTCTAGGACAAAAGTCTCCGTCTTCACCAGCAAGGCCCGCCTGTTTGGGATGTTGTCTGAAAATCATGGGGTTGATGAGATGGTCAGCGTTGCAGTGGGTAGATGAGGGGGCCCCTATTGGGTGCACAGAGGGTCCCAACACAGTTTAATCTGTGTGCAGGCATGTGTGCACTTGCTCTGCTGGAGGTGAGGGTGTGGAGCCGTGTGCCATGCGGGACTGGTGTGTGTGTGTGTGTGTGTGTGTGACACGCTACTGGCAATACTAGCAGCAGCTACTTGGTTGGTGTCTGCCAAGGTCCTCACAGGGAGTGTACATTTAGATAGGGACAAAGGTCAAGCTATTTATCTCCTTTTATCATCTGTGGAGTGGGTACCTCCCCTCCCTCCCCGCATCCCTCGTCCTCTCCTTTCTCTCTCTCTTCCTCAACATTACTCAGGTTAGCTGCTTTGAGTTAGGCGGCAAATCTCAGTAGACTCTAAGGGAAGAGTAAAGAGAATTTGATAAGATCAGGAAGGCCATCCTTCCTCTAGGGACCAAAAGAGGTTTCGTGTTCCACACACTCTGCTCTGCCTCTCTTGAGGAGCTGACACACCAGGACAGTCGCCTTCCTGTGGACTGTGACTGGGAGAGCCAGAGAAGAGGACATATCCCTGGGCTTGAGACTAGGGCTGCCTTTCCTGCTCACCATGGGCCTGGGGAGGAAAGTCTAAGAGAGCCCAGGATGAGGGAGAAAAAGGGTAGAAGAGAGATGGCTGAGATGGAGAGAAGCGAGAG
>SJYB01009317.1:0-11078 GCA_006408585.1 Antidorcas marsupialis | reverse complement strand
GCTTCTCCCTAGCAGGCCCTCAGAGAAAGCAGCCTTAGTCGTGACTTTTTGACAGTTCCTTTGCTGCGGAGAGCAGGCTCCTCTTCCTGTGATGAGATCAGTGGCTCTTACACGGAGTGAGCAAGGGATTCCTTTTCTATCCTCACCTCACAAACCCTTTAGGGTAGTTACTTCAATGACAGATGCCCCCAATGTGTCTAATGTCTGGGTTCCTGAGAGATTGCTCAGCTAGACTGGGTTTAAAGGCTCGAGAAAACTCTCTCCTTGAAAACAGGAACTTCTGTTATCGCTTATAAAGCAAAGTTGTATTTCTAACTCAAATAAATAAAAGTTTATTCTGAGACATCAGACATTTACAGAAAGGGGCTGATAAAAGGGAGTACAGCTCTGTATGTTGACCTGGGGGAAGTTTCCGTCCCCCTGGCTTCAGTGGGCCCCAGGCCTGGGTGGAGGCCTCAGGATGTGGCCTGTCCTTGTGCCCTGCTGCGGGGAGCCCATCCACTGTGGGAGAGGAAGGGAATGGTGGCCCTTCTGTCGTCAGTCCCCAAAAGGCAACAAGTCACGGTTTTACAGATGAGGAATCCAAAGCAGAGTGATGCTTAAGAATAGGAGCCACTGCTTTTGTGGCCAGTCTTGCCCTTGAGATCTTCCCTCCCTGCCTGTGTCTCTTTTTCTCCTTTTCTAACTAGTCCATTTCCTGCTTAGGCCAAGTGATCAACCCCTCTCTCAGACCCAGAGGAAGGACAGTGAGATGACATTTATGTATTCTGGGGGAAGGCATGAAAGTGCCTGGCTAGAGACCCACCTCTGTGGAGCAGAGGGGAAACTAAAAATGTCAGTTGCCTTGAGAGGCTTGCACATATTGTATTACTCACACTCTACAGATCAGGGGCAGAGAGGTTAAGTGACCTGCCCAAAGTCACAGAGTTAAATGACAGTGGAGGTGGGAACTGAATTTGGACTCTGTAGCTCTAAAGCTATCGCTTCTAACTCTACCCAGGGTCCGCAGCCATCCTCTTGCTTAGATATATATATAATGACTCAAACTGTTCCTAGTGCTGCTACAGAAACATCTTGTACTTGGGGGTTTTCCACATTTTAAGTCAAAGTGATGCCTGGATTGAAAGGTTTGTTCATTCAGTAGAAAGATTTAGAATTTTCTCATTTTATTATAACTGAGGAGGGTCCATAAGATGATGAATTGGGACATGGAAAGAATATATTAAACCTCCTTATATTTGTTTCATTCTCCCAAAATTTTGATTTTTGCAACTGTTTTATAATCTATGCATTATGCCTGTAACTTATAAGTAAATCCTCAAACTCCAAGGAGGTGAATACCAAAACATTTTCTCTGTACACCTCTGAAGAGATTTTTGACTATGGCTTGCTTTATGGTCTAAGTATATTTCTAGAAGATTCCACCTTGTTTTGAAGCATAGTGAACCATATGATTTGAGAGAATCAATCAGTACATCTTTTTTTTGGCAAAGTGAATGATAGATTTCAGATATTCTGTCTGGATTTCCACATGCCATACTGATCTGGTTAAGAAGGGCACATTGTTCTTTCCCTGTGGGTTCAGTTTAGTCCACACACATTTGTTGTGTGTGTGCTTGTGTTGTGTGTCTTTGTTGTGGGTTCCCTAAATACCAAGCACTGTGCTAGGTGTGTAAGATGCAGAGGCCTTGACCTTGGGCCTAGAGGAATTTGTGGTGTAGTGGGGTGGATGGAGACCTGCTTTCTCTGGAATTAGGCGGACAAGATGATAGAAGCATGCACATCACTGTGGGTTGGCAGATGGCTCTTAGCTTATGCAGGAGCAGTCATGGAAAGTCATCTGGAGGAGGTGGTGTTTGGAGTTAAATCTTACAGGATTAGACAGAGTGAAAAGGTGGGAAAGGAGTGTCAGGATACTCAAGGGTAGAACTACAGAGGCTTGTGCCTGGTGTGGGAGGCCTCTGCGGGGTATGAGGGTACATCTAAGAGCAAACGCTTTTAGGCAACAGAATGTTTTTGCCAAAACTATTCTGGTGAAAGTCTAGAAGAGAGATTAGGGGGCTAAAGATAGAGGCACAGACCCACTCAGTTTTGTGGACATTGCAAAAGTTTAGGCAAAGGATGATGTGGGTTGAGTGAAGCACAGGACGTGTAGAGGAAAGGAATGATGGATTNACAGAGTGAAAAGGTGGGAAAGGAGTGTCAGGATACTCAAGGGTAGAACTACAGAGGCTTGTGCCTGGTGTGGGAGGCCTCTGCGGGGTATGAGGGTACATCTAAGAGCAAACGCTTTTAGGCAACAGAATGTTTTTGCCAAAACTATTCTGGTGAAAGTCTAGAAGAGAGATTAGGGGGCTAAAGATAGAGGCACAGACCCACTCAGTTTTGTGGACATTGCAAAAGTTTAGGCAAAGGATGATGTGGGTTGAGTGAAGCACAGGAAGTGTAGAGGAAAGGAATGATGGATTAGAAAAGCATCAAGGAGGTAAAGGCAAGGGAGGAGTCATGGAGGGCAACGAAGGATGGCGCGGCAGCAGAACCTAGGTGGTGCGGTGGGAGCTGGGCCAGGGGCGATGCAGGGAGAAGCTGAGTTTCAGCTTTATGGGTGATGAATCTGAAGTACCTGTGTGAGCACCCTTTGAAGATGGTGGCTGGACGTTGGGTCTTTGAAGAGAGAAAGACAGGGAGCAGGGAGATGAGAAAGGGATAGAGGGAGGGAAAAGTCAGGGCTGGCCTAGAGACAGGGAGGAATAAACACAACAAAGGTACTGGACATAACTAGGAGAGTGGATGCGGTCCCCATAGCATGGGAATGAGAGCTGTGGGCCTGGGACAGAGTCTGTGATGGAGGGAGAAGGAGAAAGAAAAGGGGCGTCAGGAGCATTGTCTGAGGAGGGAGCAAGTCAGAGAGGCAAGAGGTTGCAGAGAGAGATGTGCTAAGGAGAAAGAGCAGGGTAAGAGCGCCCCACACCTCTAAAGGGTCAGGAAGATGAAGCCCGAGAGGCAACCAGAGCTCCTTGGATAAGTGTTCACTTGTAAAATACAACAGCAGCAGGACTCCTGGGAGTTTTTTTTTTTTTTTTTAAGGGAAATAAAGAGAGGAAGGGACGAAGAGAGAGAGGGAGGGAGGAGCTTCAGTAAAACATTCATTAAAATGTCATTAATTTGGAAATTTACACTGTCTCAAGTGGGCTCTGCTGGATTTTAACCTTCATGGTGACAAGCGAAGGGTCTAAAGAGTAAACAAATAGGACAGGTGGGCTGCAAGTGGTGTGTAAAACCTATAGTGTCCAGAACTAAGATCCAGAACAGGCCCAAAGCAGGAGGGCCTGATCCTGGCCAAGCCCAGAGCAGGCACCAGTGTAGCCACCAAGTGATCAGTGGGAACGGAAAGAAGGCATGCTGTGTTCCAGTTCACTAAACAGTCATGGAGGCCAGAAGCTGAGAACCCAGCGATCACGTCTCTGTTGCAAGCCTGTCTCAGGAGGCTTGCGGCCTAAGGGCCTGAGACTCGCTCAGGATGACAGGAGAAGGCTTCCCTGCGGTGTCAACCGCCTGCAGTCGTTCTCAGAGAAGCCTGCGAGGAAAGGAGCTGGGGAAGACCTGCCCAGAGGTGCCCCTGGGGCTGGGCCCGGCCGGGCGGTGAGGAGACACTTGCCTGGAGGCTGGGGGCCGTTTCGAGCTGTCCGTCAGCTTGTGGATGAAGCCAGCCGGCCAGCGCCCACGGTCCGCGCGTGCCCTGCTGTCCTGCACACTGTGAGAAGGGACACAATTGGAAAAGGTTTTTTTAATGGAAAAGAAGAGTGGCACCAGTGTGGAGGGAGCACTGAGGAAACAGGAGAGCCACACTGTTAGGAGACAGAGGGCCCCCGTTTCCCCGGAGGGTCTGGACGGCACCATGGCCTTCCAGCCCCCAAGGCCAGGACAATGACGGAGTAAAGACGGGGCTTCCTCTGCTAGATACTTGATGCATTTTGAAAAGATTCCCATTGAAAACACTTGCAGTAAAGTCTCAGAGCTTAAAGAATTAGCCCTCCCTTCTCTGGCTCACCCACTGCCTGCGAGTGGCATTCCTCAGCCACACAAAGAAAACAGACTGTTCACATCCATGCTCAAGTATCAGAGGAGCACCATTCACTTACAAAGGGTTGATGCCCTCTTTACAAATAATGTTATCCCTGTGTTAAAATGAGTTCCCCCAAGGACTTCTGCCAGGCAAGACCTTGTTAGCTGGTTTCCATTCATGCAGCACTTGAAATCATAAAGCTGCATGGAAAAAAAAAAAAAAAAAAACTTGCTGACAAAAAGCTGTTGACTCCAAGTGCTGGCCTGGCCTCCAGGAAGACTGAATGCCTGGGGGCATTTTGCTTGTCTCCAATGCCATCGCGTGGCCATGCTGGGGACTGACACCTGCTGACATCCTGTAATCAGGGGCTGAGTTTTTGTTCTCTGAGGATGGCACTTGGATCCTGTTTCTCTGGCCCCGGGATCCAGCTCCCCTTCCAGGGGAAGGAGTGATGGGTGAGAACCTGGTCCCAGAATTCTGAGTTCAGAGGTTGTTAGACCCTATGTGGCCTCGACGTCCCTCCTGCTCCTGGATGGGACATACGAAGAAGCAGTAGAAGGCACACACCTCGGTATCTCGAGTCCTTAATGGAGAAGAGGCTGCTGTGCTGGGCATGCAGGGTGCCGCATCACTTAGCAGCTTTCCTCTGCCCTGCGGGCAGCTCCTGCAGGACCAGGGGGACCCCAGACCAGCACAGCTCCTGCTCTCTGATCCATTTTTTAAAGATGTGTGGCAAAACCAATACAATATTGTAAAGTAAAAATAATAATAATAATAATAAATAAAATTTAAAAAAGAAAAATTCTTTATTTTATTTTGGGCTGCACTAAGTCTTTGCTGCTTTGGGCAGGCTTTCTCTAGTTGCAGTGAGCAGGGGCTGCCCTTCGTTGTGGTGCGTCGGCTTCTCGTTGTGGTGGCTTCTCTTATGGCGGAGAGCTGGCTTAGTTGCTCCACAGCATATGGGATTTTCCTGAATCAGGGATCAAACCTGTGTCCACTGCATTGGCAGGCTGATTCTGATCCACTGAACTACCAGGGAAGTCCCTGTGATTCTCTCATATACAGGTCTTTTACATGTGATTTCCTCTGAATTAAGAGGCCTGTGGCCAAATATACTTTGAACCTGGGTAGACAGATGGTGAGGACCAAACTACAGGACTGGGAAGGCCTGCTCACGACAAAGCACCTGGAGGAAAGTATTCTAGGTTCTAAGAAATGAGACATGGCAGATGATGTTCCAGCAATGTTTTGACCTTAAAGAAAAACCAAGAAAAGCAGCTGAGTGGGGTTCAAAGGGGAGTGAGGATGTATTGCAGGCATATCAAGGGTGGTGGGCACAGGGATGTAACTGATCAAAGGTGGGCAGTAACTATTCATTTTAGGAGGCTTTGCTGGAACCCACAGTCAGTTCCCAATTTCTATCTCGGGTTCTTTTATTGTTTTTAAAAAGATAACAGCTTTATTGAGATATGATTCACATGTCATACAATCCAGCCATTAAAAGTGCACAATTCTATGTTTGGGCTTTTTTTTTTAGCATATTCAGAGTTGTACAGTCATCACCACAATCAATTTTAGAACATTTTCACCAACTACTTGGAGTTCTTGACTCTATGAGGTAGATGGAAAAATTGGAGAAAGAACAACCATGATGACAAAAGGAGTATAAAGAGGATCTCAGAGAGTGTGAGAGGAAATGGGGCTTCTGAGTTGAAGGGAAGGAGGCTGTGAAAAGATCTGGTGTTTAAATAGGAAACTGCTCAAAGGAGAAGATTTGGCCTTTGTTTCCATTGAGGACAAACAAAAAACTGGCTCAATTACAGCAAGAAGGATTTAGGTAAAGCATGAGGGAAAAAAGACACACTGAGCTTCCTGGCAATGTTGGTGAATTCCTGGGTTATGCTGCCCCTGGAAATAAGACTGATGAACAGCCATCACAGGGCGAGTTGTGAATAACGTGTCCTTCCTGCTTCGTGGTGTCGGTAAAGGGGTGAGGCATCCCTCCAGAACTGGCTGAGCAAGGGCCTGCCCTTTTTGTGAGGGGGAGTAGTGTTGCTGAACCCCGGTGATGAGGGAGAAGCTTCAGGAGGACCCTGTAACATGCTGCATGAGTGATGGCCCTTTGGATGGTTGAATGGACTTTCCCAATAAAGTTCCCTGGTCAGATCAGCCTTGAGATAGTAAACCAGGAAATATGAGGGACCAGAGATCAGAGCTACAGATCTCTTTCTGATTGTTTCTTGATTATATTCATTCTTCAAAGAATTTTTGAGCTCCTGCTGTGGGCCAGGTGTTAGATCCTAGAAATAAAGTAGTGGTTCTCAACCAGGGGTGACTTTGCCCCCAGAGGACTCTTGCCAACGTGTGGAGACATTTTTGTTGTCACAGTCGGGTACTGTGGGTGTCTCGTGGATAGAGACCAGGGATGCTACTCAACATCCTACAGGGCACAGGACAGTCCCCCAACACAGAACACTTCAGGCCCAGATGCCAATGGTACTGAGTTGGAGAAACCTCGAGATAAGTAAGATTCAGCCCCTGCTCTCAAAGAATTTGGTCTGTTCGTTGTGCTACTTCTTAATATGGCTTGAAATAAGTCCTAATGAAAGTTTCTGCATTGAAAACACTCTTCACGTCCCTTATTTGAAGAGTTATAAATAAAACTGAATTCCTGACACCATTTGGGACTAACAGCATGGTGCTATCAATGTAAAGGGGCTCATCACATTCTTACTAATTGACTGGGTTATCAAACCTTACGTTTTAAAAAATGATTTAGCAGAGGGAGGACAGGATCCAGGTGGCCTTTACCATCGTTATCAGCAGCACAAGGCTACACTTTCATTTGAGCCTCTATAGAGTTGGATGGAAAATAACCTATGAGTTGGGTTAATATAGTAAACCTCAACAGTTCATCTCCTTTAACTTGAACTTGTTCATAATTTTGGCAGAGCATAGCTAAAATCTCACTTTGCTTAAACATCCCCTGGCTTAATAACAGTTGCAGATGGATTATTTACAATATTTTGGAACTAGTTCTTTCAAGCACTCATATATACTACTTACTATAAAATAACCAATATGTTAATTAAAATAGAATCTCAATTTATTAAAATGGCACCCTAAAGGCTTCAAATATACCCTATTTTGTTTCGCTGATGTGGGAGGTCAGTTATTTGACCTGGTGGTAGTGAGCTGTTCTGGAAAATTGCCTTTTTTATTTAATGAGGAGTAAAGTCGGCCAGAATGACCTCTAACGCTTTTTTCCCCTGCTGTTAAAGTTTTCAGCTTAGCAGCTTTTGAGTGTGACTGTTAGAGGCTTGGCATCCACAAACTTCAGCTTGAAATCTCCTCCTTAACGTTGTGCCAAGCGCTCTGGGCATTCCAGTTAACTGGAATGGTCTTGAAAATAATTGAAAAAAAAAAGCTGTAATTCAGACTCTTCACTAATTCATACTGGTTTTTGCCCCCAAAGGATCCAAATTCCTGTGGGTTCATCAGGCTTCAAACTCAATATTTAAGAACCATTGCAAAGTACATATTTTTGAGTTGTTGATGCTTAAAAACTGGAAGCAGAAAACTCTTCTGAGTTTCGGTTTTCTCACTTGTAAAATGAAATCTAAATCCTTTCCTGCTTTATTAAAGTCATGAGAAAAAACCTGATGGAAATCCTGCAGGACTGAAATCTGGAAGAAGGGTAGCTGGAGACAGTTGTCCCTCCAGGGAACCTTAGGCTCATTCTGGCCACAGCAACAGGCCCTTTTCCCTTCTCCTAATTCCAGAGCAAAGTAGATTTTGGTTTCCGCCAAAGGCTGGGAAGAGGGGCAGGTAGAGGGTGTCACTGCCCCTGCAGTGCAGCCCTGGTCCCAACACAACAGCTCTGTGTTCAGCCTTCACAGATCTCAGTGAGCAAGTCTCCCCACCCGACAGCCAGTCTCCACCACACAGGCCTGTCTCCCAAGACCCAGTGATGACTGGCAAGGCCAAAGGATAGGCACGGCTGGGGTGAGGAGCAGAGGCCGGTTCCAGGGCTGGGGGATGGCCCCATGCTAGGTCAACACCCACAGATGGCAGTGGAGCCAGCCTTTCTCACCCAATCAGAGCTGACATCAAAAGAGAAAAGGGCATCTCCAGATATTGCAAAGGGAAATTTGTAGGCTGATGTTTATAATGTGATCACAGGTTACAAATGCCTTCTTTTCCACCTAGCTATCCCTCAGGTTTAAGCACTTGCTTCTAAAGCGCAAAGTGAGAATTCTCTTCCCTCAAAGCCAGATAAGCAGCAGCTTTCCCCAGTACACTGTGAAAACAGGGACCCTTGTGGGCTGGCACAAAGGCTGTGTAGCACTGCGAGGGCAGCAGAAAGAACCAAAACGTGGTGAGAAGACAGCAGGTGAATGGGAACTGCTAGTCCCTAGGCACATTTGTGTTGGTTGTATTTGAAACTGAACTACACATGCCATGCTCGGGAAACACGGCTAGAAACCCACAGTGGGAGTAAGAATGGAAAAAGATAGCCCCATGTTGAAGCGGAAAGGATGGAGTCTGGCTGGTGTAAGAGAATGGGACTAGTTAGCTTTAGGAGAAACAACCACTTGGTTATTTCCCATCGTGTCACACTTTGAAAGAGACATTTTAACAACACAGGTGAAAAACAGGAAAAAGAAAACTCACTATAGGGGTATGGTACAGGACCAGCTAAAACTGTAACCCTAGACACAGAGGGCCTGGTAATAAAGAACAGTCTCACAACTGCTTCCCCTCCTGTCCATGTTCACAGTAACAGCTGGATACATACTAATTGCAAGAAGTGAAAGAAAGAGCTGTAAGTTTAAAAGCAGGCATGCTGGAATCAGTCCCTCACCAGCACAGCTTCAGACCAGTGTGCTGTGCCGCCTAGCAGGTCTATTGTAAATGTACACTCACAGCTCCTTGTTGGTGTGGATGACTTCGCGCTGCTCTCTTCTTCCAGGTGCGTCACTTCTGTCCATTGAGAAATGCTTTAAGCGTGCGTTCTCGGCTTCGGCGCTGTGGACATGGGGTTGGATCACTCTCTGCCCACCCGATGCCAGTGGCACCCCTCCCCCAGCCGTGGCAACCCAAAGTGTGTCCAGGCACTGCCAGATGTTCCCTGGAGGGCACGATCACCTCCAGTCGCTGGAATGGCTTTCTCTTCCCTCCCCAAGCCCACTCCCAAAGATCTCTACCCAGGGCTGGGAACTTTTACGAGACACCTCCTAATCCACTGGATTTTCCTCTTGTTCTAAATCGCCTTCGGTAATATTGTTGACTTCCTAGATTATTACTCATTCAGAACAATGCTCCTGCTGCCCTTGAAAACAACGTCCTTTCAGCTAAATTTTGAAACAGGGAGGAGAGGAGGCAGGTAAATATGCCTTTAGAGACACCTGTCTGTCTTAGTCTATGGAGGGTTTCAGACCAAACTCTGCACATCCAGGGTCTCTGTGAACTAGAGGGGGCTATGGGTACTTGGAACTCACCTCACTCTGCCACATTTTTACAAATGAATAAAGGGCCCAGAAGGGGAAATAAATTGCTCAAAGTCATACATACTCCTAATCCTCCTTTTCTGAGGGCAGTGGCCAATATGATTCTTTTCTGTGCAGCATGTCTGAAGAACTTTGGTCTCTAAACACGGATAACTTCCAGTGCTTTACAAGTGACAGCTTTGGCAAAACCATGCCAGTTCAGGCATGCAAATTTTATAAATGATAGAATACTGCAACCAATTAGTGCAAATGAACATTTATTGTGAAATATTCATCCTACCCTTTATTAGGTATTACATCATCAAAGCACTTTGTGGCAATGAAAATAGCTTTTTTAACCCCCTCTGATTCACCCAATATTCCATTAAAGCTGCAAAAAATGTGCAATCTGCTTGAAAAATAGGTTGCTCTTATTTACTCATTTGTGAAAAGTCAAAAATTAAAAAAGAAAATGATCCTAGCTTACAGGGCCTCTAGAGCCAATTTGCTTTCCTGGTTCCCAGCTACTCCCCAAAATAATTAACAAAGATAATTTGTTTTAAATGCCTTTTTATAAAACCAATGCACCTTTCCCCATATTATAATCATAAAAATTTTAAAAAGCCATTATTTACTTTCTTGGAAAAAAGGTGGCCAGCCGTTGTTTTTTGATTGGGAGCATGTGTATTTCCTGGGAGTTCACTTTCTTTAACTTTATGCTCCGGTTTTTGGTGGGTTTCCTGAGGGCCTCCATGTTTCCCAGGGCCTCTTCTCCTGGGCTATTGGCGTCAGAGCCCTGAAACATGGAGTCTTCACGTCTGAAGGAGAAGTTTTTGGTGGACACCCCAGAGAGGCCTTTGATCTTGCCACAGAAGATGGTAGGCACGGTGTCTTCAACGGAGACGATCACCTTGGCCGCCTGGGACTCACTCACCATCTCCATGTGATTTTCAGCTTTGACCTCGCCACTGGGCTGGCTGGGTGGCTCGGTGGCATCACTGCCGACCCCGTGACTCTCCATGACAGATGCAGCCTCCTGTGTTGTGGCGGGGGCAAAGGGCACTTCCATGCCACTGGGCAGTTTCTCCAGCACCGGGTGACCTGGGCTGTCCACGGACCCGCTGCTGTCGTACAGTGTCTCGGGAGGAGGTTCAGGTTTCCGGTGGGCAGCCAGCGATAGGTCTAGGGCTGTGTCTTCCTGGCCCATTGTGGGGCTGACTTCGCCAGCCTTGAGCCAGGGCGCTGACTTCATGGAGAGATCCAGGGCCTCGTTCTCACTCCCCATCTTGATGACAGTGTGGCGGCCAAGCTGGAAGTACTCCCGGGGCTGGAACAGGTCGAAGGGCTTTACTTCCTCCTTCTGGAGAGGGCTCTGGGGGCCTTTAAAGGGGTGGAGGCCGAAGGCAGATGGCGGCTTGGGGCAAGTCGGGCTGAACTTGGTTTCGGAGCTCTGAGGCACAGGGATGGGGATGGGGATGGGGAGTGGCACGGGCAGGGGCACGATCACTGGGTAGGGCACCAGG